>JAILXH010271928.1:31653-44322 GCA_023558415.1 Piaractus mesopotamicus | reverse complement strand
GGCAGTCTGATGGATGAATCTGGGTTTGGCGGATGCCAGGAGAACATTACCTACTGGAATGCATAGTGACAACAGTTTTTTTTCAGGGTTTGGGCCCCTTAATTCTAGTGAAGGGTAATGTTAATGCTACAGCATACAAAGACATTTTAGACAATTATATGCTTCCAAATTTGTGGCAACAGTTTTGGAAAGGCTCTTTCCTGCTCCAGCAAGATTTTGCTCCTGTGCACAAAGCAAGCTCCATAAAGACGTGGTTTGATGGGTTTGGTGTGAAAGAACTCCAGCAGCCTGTTCAGAGCCCTGACCTCAACCCCACTGGACACCTTTGAGATGAACTCGAACAGCGACTATAAGCCAGGTCTTTTTATCCAACATCAGCACCTGATCTCACAAATGCTCTTTTGACTGAAAGGGCACAAATTCCTACAGGCACACTCTAAAGTCTTGTGGCAAAACTTTGCAGAAGACTTGAAACTGTTAAAGCTACAAAAAAGGGGGGCCAACTTCACATTAATTTCCATGGTTTTATAATCCAATGTCCAACAAGTTTATATAGGTGTTATGGCCAGGTGTCCACATACTTTTGGCCATAAAGCATACGTACACCATAAATATTAGATATTGACATTGGCCCACAATACCCATATCAGTACCTCCCTACCTTGAGCAATAAACCCATAGAATGCAATCAATTTTTAAGTACCTGAGTTCATCAGCTGTTCCGATGACATGAGGACTGCGCAGTTTTGAGTCCAAGTTATAGTAGACTCCGCCCACCTCCCTTACTCCAATCCAGTGCTGCCGTTTGAGAGGCAGACGCAGGGGCCCCCAGCGCAGGTTGGATGGCACGTTCAAAATGAAGCCCGTCACGTTTGGCAGGGCAATGCTGCAAACATCCCTGGGATAAAGAAAAATTCCATGCAAAGGCATAAAGAAGCAGACAAGGACATACAAACATTACTAAACATTAAAACAGTTCAGACAGAGGTAATTACCTTCTTTTGTCCCACCAGACAGCTTCAAACCCACGAGTCTGCAATGCAGCCATGATGACATTGACATCGTAGTTGCCATTTCCCAGCATGCTCTTCTTGTGGGGAGTTACCAATGTGCTGGGAGAGAGCCTGTGAAGAAAGAAGAGACAGATGTACAAATGCCAATATAGCAGAACCATATGTAGGATACATATGGGTTTGTATGTTTCATCTGTTTGGCCCATGATGAACAACTGCCCCCCCTTCCCAGCACTGGCTCAAAGACCACCAAAAGATGCTTCAAGGTCCATTTATGGTCTTTGGGGTAAGAAGTCCCCTCAGACAAAGAGCAAATGGCCCCTTTAGCATACTGCCCAAGAAATGTTACTTAGTTAGATTTTCATCAGAAACAAAGTTTCACTGGATAGCTAGTGGTACATGCTAGCTTTAGCAGTCATGAGCTAGAATTAGGCAAGTTATTAGTCATCTTGCTGGAGACATAATAGTGTATTTCCCCTAACTGCTGCCAGGTTTATTCATCATCATCCTGTACATAGTAACCTCACGCAATGAAACCTTTAAGCTTTACAGTAAATGGCCATTGGCTTTATATACACTCATACGCAAAAGTTTGATCACCTCTGGTCAAACAGCGTTTGTTTGTTTTTCTAAGCGAAAAATGAGTACATATCCTCTACAGAACATTTTCAAATATGATATTTTTAGCAAACTAAAAAATGTATAAGCTGTGTTTCATATATTTGAAAAAATAAGAATAGAATATAAAATATGCTATAACTTTTGCATAGGCTACATATGACAATGTATTTTTCCCCAGTATGTTAAGTTCAGCAAATTCACAGTAATTGTGCTTATTTTCACTTAGAAAATCAACAAAACATGTTATTTGACCACAAGAGCAGAACTTTTACATACGACTATAAGTATGACTGTGTGTGTGTGTGTTTGAGTGAGTGATGGTAGGAATGCATGTTTTATTTTATTTTGTTATATTTTATATTTATTTTATTTTATTGACTACATATAAATGTCTGTCTGGTATTGTGCACTGTGAGCTCCTGTAACCAAAACCAAATTCCTTGTATGCGTAAGCATACCTGGCCAATAAAGCTTGATTCTGGTTCTGAAGAACCACCAACTGTTGGCTGTGCCTGCCTATTCTAAATATGGATTAAAAGTTCTACTCATTATAACCCCCTTAAATCACCCGAAAAGGCAAGGCTGTGAATGAAGGGTACTTGTACAACACCATGCTCGGTTTCACTGACCTCTGGTAGATATCTTGAAGTGCATCTCTGCTGAAGGCAGCACCGTCCTGGAAGACATTATTTAGTGCATGCAGAGCACACAACTCTCGACGTTGCTTTTCATGGTAGATGGCAGGGGGCCGTGGGGCGGGAGGAGGTATTCTGGCCTTCGGCCCTTCGTCCGCTTCGGGGCGACATCCACCTCCAGCGGCATCACCTTTCTGCTTGCTCACCTTCCATGGCATACAACCCAACTCCTGAAAACCACCTACCCCCCTCCCCTTACCAGAACATGGAGTACTCCCCATCCTTGCTGCTACTATAACACCACTGTCATCTCCACAGCAGTCAGCCAGTTGCTTCAAGTGTGCGGCAAGGGGAGGGGAAGGTAGCTATGGCAAAAGAAGTGAAGCCACCTCAATGTATCTGTTGAGAGTGTATTAAGGAAGATAAAGACAATTTCAGCAGATGGTAAAGGCACAGAATCTTGCTCAAATCAGCGCTGGTATTTACTTTCTGTGTTCTCCATGTGGCCCTCACACATTGACCTGCTGAAGACCAGAGTGTCTACTAGCACAAAGCAGTTCTTTCCATTTTGACTCTGATCAGATGACACAAGATGTCCCGCATAACACATTCAGATGACTTGGCAAAACTCCTCAACTTCTGGCAGGTTCTGGCTTTGGTAGGAAACCCGACTCATGTAGGAATCACCTTGCCAAAGGCTTAGAAGAAAAGGAAATAGAGATGAAGAATTGGTAAGGAATTTAATGGCATAGCTCACACCATCATGATAGGAAGCACACAGTTAATACTGAGTGCTTTGTTGGAGATCAGTGATAGTGTAATAAGCATTAATTCTCTCTTCAGCAAAATTACACAGCTGTCAATACAGTGGCCCAAAACTTCCTGCTGCTGGCTGTACACGCTCCTGGTACACAAACATAATAAGAAATCAGAAAAAAAAAACACTTCACATATCGTTTACCCACGACTTATTTCATCCCTTTAAGCATTATTGCGAGAGGGTAAGCTGCACTTTGCCCAACATATGAATCTAAACCATCGCTCTCGGATCATTTTGTTAAATCAGTCCAGCTACGCGCTGCCGTTTGGCTTTATTTAGTACAAAAAACAGCAAACAGGAAGCACGGAATTAATCGTTCTCCCCACGGACCCCTGCCCTTACACAATTCTGTGGACTTTGAGCTGTTCTTCTCCAGCAGAGTGGCTGTTTTTACCTCGGTTCCTCGGGTTGTTTATTCCTTTGTTTCTCTCACTTTTCCTTGTAGCTCTCTGTTTCAACATGAGCATGCGCAAGACGTCATCCGCTTTTTGCTGCCTTGTCGGTTACGTCATGAACAACTTGTGTATTGTAGCCCCGCCCCTTTTCAGCCCATCGGTTTCAGATTAAACCGAATTTTTATGAGCCACTTTTATTTAAAGAGCTTTTACATATTTTCTTCCCTGAGTCTGACTCGTGACGTTTGAGTGGTTTTATGTACCAGAACAGTCGTAATTCGTTTTTATGTAACCATTTTCCAACGTCTGTTTATCCCCTCAGAATTAAACAGGCCGGCTTTGTTACTGTGCCTTTAAAGCGGAACCGCGAGCCGATTTTTCAATTTTTCAATTTTTTATTTTGCATAATTAAATGGTTGAGATATCAACAAAATCATTCCCAGAGGTTTGGAATTGCTTCGTTCTAGAGAAACTAATTGCCGAGTCAGAATATTCCACAGTGGTGGTGATTAGGAACCTAACGTCGGAGGAGTTAAAGGCCTAAAGCTCCTTCGCAGAAAGTTATTACATAAAATGGTTATGAACACACTGCCATTGTTTTGTGGCAGTTTTGTGATAAAGTTTTGGTCTAAAACATATTTTAATCAATTAATCTCAATCCATTCATGGTGAAAAATAAATAGTCAAAATAGTCCCCCAGAAAACTCTTTTTTTTCCAGATTGACCATTATTTTACCATCATAAACATTACATACATAAACTCAAAAGACACGTGTAGGTTCACTGGTAGTTTTGGATAGTACGTAAAGTGGTTATATTTGCATTGTAGACATTGGGACCTCTAGTACTTATCACCACCACTGTAAGGAAGTAGTAGTCGGTAAGTTTCTTTACAAATGAAGCATTTAAATCGAACCAATCTGAATAACTAAAGATATTCAAATTTCCATCTCACCAAAATCCCGGTTCACAGTGTTAAGTTTGTGCTTTATTACTATAGTCTTTACTAATGTTGTTTAGTAAATTAAGTTGCAGGTTTAGTCAGAGAAGAACGGCTTTTAAATTTAGCTAACTTTGTTACCACATTGCAGTGCGTTACACTGTAATTTTACAGCACTGCTGCAACCATTCAGGTGAAAGGAAAAACTGCAACGTACTAGCTGATGGGCCACTTATAACAAACACACTGTAAAACAGAAACCATGGGCCAATTAAAATCTGTACACAGACCACATTTGGCCCTGGAACTGGACTTTGGACATCCCTGCTGTACTGTATACTGCTAGTAAAGAGCAGTATGAGTATATACTGATGCAGTATACAGTACACAGTATGCTATTTCGAACACAGCCATTTAGAACACAGTTCTGAATCTTTCAGGGCTAATCTCTGTTTACAATTAATTTTCAAAAATAAACATCTGACAAAAACAGAAAGCCCACATCCTAGTCAATGATGGACACTGCATTTATAATAGCCCACATCACTGCACAGTACTCCATGCACAATCACTAAGTAAACCATGACATTTTTATAACATTTACTGGTTATGCACATATATGAAAAAAATCTTGTATCCGTACATTATCATTAAATCTATTACTGAATGAATTCTGAGCAAACAGAACCATATAATCATAACTGTTATGCATATACATAAAAAAATCTGTACCCAGCAACCCTAGCTTACTATTACTTAGAATGAGAAAACTGTGGCATTTTGATTTTATCAGAGATTTGTGTTTGTGCTTGTGTCCTGTTCAAGGCAATGTGGGTGTGCAACAGCGCAAACAGTGGTGAGGTAATTATAAAAACAGGAAGAGAACTGTAGGAACAAATGGAAAAGAAATTCTCATAGGGGTCTTAGAGATCATTTGGCTGCATTGTATGGACAAAATATGGGTTATTGCAATTATACTGCTACATATAGTAGAGTATTGTTGATATAGCGTAGTGGGTAATCTGTTCACTCCACGCCCATCTTGGCAATGCCCCTGAGTAGTTATTTCCAGTCATACAAGAGCAGACTCCTATTTCTTTGAATGTGGAGAGACCTGTAAACACTTCTACTACTAAGCCACATTAACACTTCAAAAACAGATTGAAATTAGTGGTAAAATCTAACAAAAATCACAAACAGTTTGTAGTGTTTATTCAGTTGTTCAGGCTACTGCACACGCGCATATCTCCACAATGACTGGGGCTTTTCCTGCTTGCGCCTTTATCAACAACTCGATTGGCTGTTTTCATTGAAAGGTGGGGCTTTTGTCATTAACAGATGCCATATTGAGCGTTACAAGCTTTCCTATTCATTTTTCAACCAGTGAACTCTCTCCTGCTCATAATCTACCCATTTCAATACTGATTCTAAAGAGCCCTCGTCCACTTATCCTTCTCGTTTCCCCTCTGAGGAATCCCTGACAGCATCTTAAGGGCCAGTCCATTACTTTACTAGCTCGGGTGAAGTATGTTAGGAAGTGAGCACAACCTGATACGTCTTCCTTTTCAAACCAAAAAATAATGGCAGACAAAATGGTTTATATATCAAAGCAGTAAAATACTTTAACATGCTTAATATTTTAAAATCATGACATTTGATTTGCTGGGCTTTAGGGTGCAAACTGCTCTCTTGTTCCTCATGACTGCTAGAACAACTTCATTTGCTAGCTTGCTAGCTAGCAGGCTTAAGGCTACACAGCTAACAACAACAAAAAGAGAGGTACCACACCACAGCTCTACACCAAGTTTATAGCCACACGCTTTACAAATGTTATGTATGTTATGGTCAGACATCTCAGAAAAACATTTTGCATTGTAAAGTTTGCACGGATAGCCAATTAGCTCACTGAGTGTAACCTGCTCAAGGTCAGTGCGATACGATTAAAAAATACACTCCCTCACTCTTCCCTCCTCCATGAGTGGCCTCTGGTGAAAAGTAGTTGACGCATATCCAAATAGTCAGTTGAAGTGGGCGAGGGCAAACTAAAAAAGTATAGAAACAGGGCGAATTAGGTTTTAATTCAAATGGTTTGGAATGGTACTTTTTCAGCAGGGTTTGTTTACCACTGTAACATGATTAAGCTGTAAGTAGCTCTGGATTAGAGCATCTGCTAAATGCACAAATGTAATGTAAATGTACTCAATCCAGTTACAACATATTAACACACTGGTGAATAAATAATGTGACATGACCAAAGATTATTATTTTTACCAAAATAATTTACTTTTTTAGTTATTCATACAATCCCACAAAAGCAGATTAAACACCCACAGAAACACTCATCAACTTAAACTGAGACTGGCCAGATACACAGTGAAAAACATTGTGATTGGATAGAGGGCTGATTTCTTCTGTGAGGGCTAATTCATTTATCAGTATTGCAAAGGCTAATTAAGGATAATGACTAATGAACTGTATATTACATACAGGCCTAGAAGACAAAACTGCATGTGTTCATAACATGCATCATATTGATAATGAACAACAGCAGTCTTTTTGTTTCCCATCCCCAGACTATTTTCCCAACCCTTCCAGTTTCTGAGCTAGCAGAACAGCCATGTTGTTTAGGAGCTGTGTCCGGACTTCATCTTCCCGTTGCAGGAACTTGTGAAGGTAGTGACCCTGCTGGGCTCTCATGTCCACTACCCTGTCCAGCAGCCGACGGCCTTCAATCATCCTGCTGTCCATAGAGCGGCCTGGACTGACGTTAACCAATTCAACTCTTTTACCACACACAGGGAGAGCAGCTTTTATTCCTAAATAGTCTTCTTCCAGGAGCTGGTCAAGAGAAGAGTAGGCACCTCGTGGGTTTATACAAGCAAAAACCACCAGCACATAGCTAGCTGCCTCTTCACCAACTAAACTTAGCAACTTCGACAAGAAGTCATGTACACTTGCTTGGTAAACTTTATCCAAGCGAGTGGATGGAAGCACAAGCAGAAAGGCGTGAGGGCCAGGTGAGACCAACTGGAGGCTTCTTAAGGTTCCTTGAGCACGCTGTCTTACACCAAGAGTGGGACCAAGGAGATCGGGAGTTTCAACAACTGTCACCTCTCTGCTCTGTACTTTTGCTCTCCAGGTAGTGCTCTCCTTATCAGGAACAAAGGCTCCTGCACTGAACCCCAGCAGACTGTCTCTCAGACAGCTGCATACTGCCCTGCTTGGGCCCAGAAGAATTAACCGAAGCCCTGGGTCCCTGATGTGAGGTCTAAAAGATGTGGAAATGTGCGAATGTTCTACACTGGAAGCAGCAGCTTTAGAGAAACCTGTAAATACAGATAAAACAAAGTCTTTGAGGAGATTCAATTACAATGAGATACACTGCCTGTCAAAAGTTTGGAGACACAAGTTGTCTTCTTGTCAAGTTGTAATAATTTAACATGTTAAACAGGTTTATTCTAGGCAATCTAGAAACAAAACGGTTGGCATTAGCATAATTTGTTCATATGTTCATTCAATGGTCTTACGACAGCACATTTTTTGCACTGATAAAACTGTAACCACCAATCCAATAAATGGTTCAACTCATTGCACAAACACCCACTAGCAATGTCTATTGAGAAAGCAAGCAAACAAGCACAAAAGTCAGTCAATTACCAACAGCAGCAATAGTGAAAGCTAGCAATGCACAACATACCAATGAGTGACAAATTAAAGGAAAAATCAAACGTCGTAAAATGTCTTAATAGAGTATTGGGCCTCCATGAGCTGCCAGAACAGCTTCAACATGCCTTTGGATAGATCCTACAAGTTTCTGGAGCTGTACTGGAGGGATGGAGCACCATTCTTCCAAAAGATATTCCCTCAACTGATGTTTTGATGATGGTGGTGGAAAGTGCTGTCCAACATGTCGGCCCTAAATCTCTCACTGGTGATCAGTTGGGTTGAGATCTCATGACTGTGATTTACATGATTTACATGATTTTTATACTCATTAAACCATTCAGTGACCCCTTGTGCCCTGTGGATGAGGGCATTCTTATTCTGGAAGAGACCACTCACATCAGAATAGAGTATTTCATCATAAGGTAATCAGTTAAAATAACTTTATATTGAGTAGCTGTGATTATTCCCTCTAATGGGACAAGTGGACCTAAACCATGCCAGCAAAATGCCCCCCCACAGCATAACAGAGCCACTTGACCCCCTCACTGTAGGGGTCAAGCATTCAGGCCTGTAATGTTCTATGGCCGTACACCATACCTGCACTCACCCACTTGTAGAGAATATGGTGAAGGATGACTCATCTGACTATATCACTTTTCTCCACCAGTCTTTGTAATGAGGACTTGCATTACAACCCTTGTATGATATCCCTCTCTATGTATTTGTGGACAGGCTGTTCTTGCTGACACAGTTTGACCATGTCCTTTATTGACATTCTCAGACAGTTGCTCTTTTGTTTATCCTTACATATCACAGTAACGCACGAGCATCATGGTCAGTGAACATGCAAACACAATAATGCTATGTACTGATGTCTTTCTCATAGATCTAGACACAGATGCCTCTGTAGTCACCGTTTCTTTTGAAACAGTAGCCACTTGTGCAGTCTTGTGAGTGAAGCTCCTGCAGTCCATACCCTAGTAATGAACCCTCTTTCAAAGTCACATAGATCTTTTCTTTTTGTCGTCTTGATCTCAAGGTCAACTGGGGCTAATCAGCATTTTTATACATGCCATAGAGCATGGTAGGCTGGCCACTGCTTAACTGTATTATGCAGTACACCTGTCTGGAAACGCCAAGTCTCCACTCATTTAATTACCTTTTGATTGGTCACCCATCTGTACTTCAGGCAAACATATTATAATGATTACTTTATGGAATAGTGCCAAACCTCACACATTTCATGCCCTTGATTTGACTTTTGACAGGCAGTGACAGGATTATTGTTGGTGGGTTGATTTTGTGGATACCCACAGCAGTACAATTTGCATTCAGGTTCACCACACTTACCCATAATGTGCTGGGGTAGTCTGGTCATACCTTCACAGTACTGCTTTATGTTTGTAAAAGACCCTTAAAATGAACAAACAAAAAGATAAGTGAGAACATGACTTGTGAGAATGTGTTCCACTTTGATTGTACTACCCGATACAGTTACCTGATTTTGGAGAACAGGGACAATAGGACTACAACAGACATGAACAGTGAGCACAAATGAGATGTGGTGTTACATGTTGCATGTTAAGCGGAATACCACACAATATTTAGGGCCTCACCACCAAAAAAGCTCCACAGGTGTGTTGACCATTTCATTACCGTGAATAAACCTGGAACATAGAACATGGGAGTAAGAAATCATTCAACATCATTCATGAAAAAGACTTTTAAAATACCTAAAGTCAAAGGAGTGGGCACCATACCACGGGCCACATACACAAGGTGACTCAGCAGGGCCCACAGGAAGGACAGCCCTATGAAAGAAAGGGAAAATATAGGGTAAAATTGGGGAAATGACCCCATTAGGAACAATGTATTTCCTTTAAAGCTGAATCACATCTGTGCATGAGTTCAGCATGTGCAGGATGATGATGTATAGAACTATTTGCAGATAACGGCATCAGCCCACAGCTCTCATATTGGTACGTCTCTAGTAAATGAGCAAGAAAGCATTCTGTCATAGTGACCAAATATTGTGCAAGACTGAGCACAGCATATACATTTTGACATCTGAATTTACTTACCTGTGAGAGAGAACAAGAAACTTGGCCATCTTATCAATGCTGGGAGAAATGTGGGAATGGGAAAAATGAATGAGACTCCAGGAATTATTTTTCTTTTGTTTTTATACCTCAAATAACAGTGTTTTCAAAATATACACTCACCGAGCACTTTGTTAGGAACTTTTGTACACCTACTCATTCATGCAATTATCTAATCAGCCAATCGTGTAACAGCAGTGCGATGCATTAAATCATGCAGCTTCAGGTAATGTTCGCATCAACCATCAGAGTGGGGAAAAAAGTGTGATCTCAGTGATTGTTGGTGCCAGACAGGCTGGTTTGAGTATTTCTATAACTGCTGATCTCCTGGGATTTTCAAGCACAATAGTATCTAGAGTTTACTCAGAACGGTGCAATAAAGAAAAACATTCTGTGAACAGCAATACTGCAAATGGAAATGCCTTGTTGATGAGAGATGTCAATGGAAAAAGGCCCAGACTGGTTCGAGCTGACAGAAAGGTTATGATAACTTAGAAGAACACTCTGTACTGCTGTGAGCAGGAAGGCATCTCAGAATGCACAACACGTGAACCTTGAGGTGGGTGGGCCACAAAAGCAGAAGACCATATCGAGTTCCACCTCTGTCAGCCAAGAACAGAAAGCTGAGGCTGCAGTGGAACCAGGTTCACCAAAACTAGACAGTTGAGGACTAGAAAAAAGTAGCCTGGTCTGATGAATCTTGATTTCTGCTGAGGCACACGGATGGTAAGGTCAGAATTTGGCACCAACAGCATGAATCCATTGACCCAACCTGTCTTACGTCAATAGTCCATGTTGGTGGAGGTGGTGTAATGGTGTGGGGAAAGTTTTCTTGGCACACTCTGGGCCCATTAATACCAATCAATCATCGCTTGAATGCCACAGCCTATTTGAGTATTGTTACTGACCATGTGCATCCCTTCATGGCCACAGTTCACCCATCTTCTTATTGCTATTGTCAGCGTGATAATGCACCATGTCACACAGCAAAAGTCATCTTAAACTGGTATCATGAACATGTCAATGAGTTCAGTGTTCTTTAGTGGCCTTCTGAGTCACTGGATTTGAATCCAATAGAAGACCTTCAGAATGTGGTAGAATGGGAGATTCACAGCATGAATGTACACTTGAAAAATTGCATGTTTGCAATCATGTCAACATAGACCAGAATCTCAAAGGATATGACGAATTGAGGCTGTTTTAAGAGCAAAGGGAGGCCCCAGTACTAGTACAGTGTTCCTAATAAAGTGCTTGGTGACACTGTAAAAAAGTAAAACTACCCTACTGAATCTACTGAACACAAAGTACTGTCTAATACCTGGAACAAAACCATGAACGCATCTTTCTTAATTAGGCGTAGCAGAAATTATGTTTATGCCAAATTGCTCACGTGCCTGTATGTTTATCTAAATGTCCCAGTACATTATTTAAGCATGTACATTTGTAATAGTGCATGTTTAAGAAGTGAATTTACCTTGTGAAAGTCTGTAGAGGAGGAAACAAATCACTGCAAGCAAGCCAGTCTTCACTGTATTGAAGTCTATCCACAAATCTGAATGAAAAAACAGCATAAACAGGCTGTATGTGATGTACAGGACACTCATGCTGAGAAATGTAGCTCACACAGTGGTGAGAAACAGAGATAATATGATGGTTACATATGGTTTCATGTGTAGTTTGTCCTTTGCCCAACATTGATTTTAAAAGCAGTAAACTACAACTTTGCACAATCAGCTTTAGGATATTTAAAAACTTGCTAATAAAAGGCACTGATATTTCAAATTCCTGCATGATTCAGGGGCTGAGATGTAAACAAAAGGATTCACACTGGTTTGCTGTAAAATGATTAATTGTAGAGAAACTTAGCGACTCTGAATTCTTTACCATGGTGTTGATAGGAACCCACTGTCTACAACACAAATACAGCCTTTTATCTTTTATCTAAAAGTGAACCTACACGTGTCTTATGACTTTTTATTAGTGTTGTAGTCAAGAAGACTACACTAGAGGTGAGTCTGAGTCAAGACTGAGACCAGATAATTTTCTTTCAGAATATTAAAATAAAAAGAAGAAAGGGGGAAAAAACTAAAATTCATTTGTAGTTCATTGTACTCTCATTTTCATTATATAACATACACTGATCAGCCATAAGATTAAAACCACCGTTTACACTTATTGTCCATTTTATCAGCTCCATTTACCATATATAGTTTTACAGTTACAGACAATAGACCATCTGTATCTCTGTATAATTTTTTAGCCCCCTTTCACCCTATTCTTCAATGGTCAGGACCCCCCAGGACCACCACAGGTATTATTTGGGTGGTGTTTATAAACACCGTGTCCACTCACTGTCCACTCTATTAGACACCTTGTTGGTCCACCTTGTAGATGTAAAGTCAGTGACAGCAGTTCATATGTTGCTGCACAGTTTGTGTTGGTCATCCTCTAGTCCTTCATCAGAGGTCACAGGACACTGA
>JAILXH010271928.1:0-12527 GCA_023558415.1 Piaractus mesopotamicus | reverse complement strand
AAAGGGGGCTAACAAAGTATGCAGAGAAACAGATGGACTACAGTCTGTAATTGTAGAACTACAAAGTGCACATATACAGTAAGTGGAGCTGATAAAATGGACAATGAGCGTAGAAACAAGGAAGTGGTCATAATGTTATTCCTGATTGGTGTAGGATGGTAGCACTTGACATGTAGGGTACATGAACTGACAGCAAATAAGACCTTCACTCGGACTAAGAAAGTAATCAGTCCTCATCCAGCAAGCAGGAAGTCATACATTAACTATTGTTATTGCTTTTGAGCTCCTTAATCAATGCCTTAATTGCTATCATGTAATTAAGTGCCATCATGCACTCCTACTGTAAAGTGTCACCAGACTAAAACTCATGGGACACATGTATGACCCCGCAGCCTGATATTGCATAAAAACAAAGAGAGTGTGTGTTTAGTCTTACCAGGTTGGTAGGAAGTGTGTCCAAACATTAAGAGTTTCATTAGTGAGCTGGAAAAGGCTTAGGACACAGTCGATGGCTGAGCTGCGAGGGTGACGATAGCCAGAGATAATACTGTCCTCCTGGAAGGCCTACAAGACACATGCGTGTGCGGTTTTTAGCCTCAGGCAAACCTTACAAAGCACAGTGCTAGGCCATGGCACACTACTGATCCTGATTCTGACCCACTTACTTTATACCAGTGGTCCACTTTACCTGAACAAGACAAATTCTCACAAGCCACCAAATCGCAAAGTCAAAGGAAGTAGTGCAAAAGCCATTTACGTTCAAAATGAATTAATAGGCCTCCATCAGATTGTGACACAAGTGCGTTATTTTGTTGGTCAAGCTTTACAGAGCACGGGTGAGATTTCTATTCAATCTAATGAGTTTAGGAGTTCAGAGTTGCTGTATAACATTTGCATGTGTTTGCAGTTTCAAAATGCTATGCTACTTTTGTTTGTAGTTCATTGAAACTAGGCAGGTTGGAAATGACAAAAAAATCTGCTACCACGGTAGCATTAGCTTGATTGCATTAAATAAATAAATAAATAAATAAATAAATAAGGTCAGTTCTGACAGCTTGACCTTTCACATGGATGCAAAACAAATGAATGACACACTATGCGCTTCTAACTGAGTTTATGAGGGAGTTGAATGTTTTTTTCTTCTTGCCAGAGATCTGTTAAGCTTATCCAACCTGACAACAGTTACTATGAAAGACTGCATTTTTGGGCAGAGCATGAATAGGCTAGTTCCTCCTTTATTCTTCTTCCACAGGTGGGCTTTACTTCCCGAACTTCCTGATCTTGATCACACAAGTGATCTGTACCACCTTCTACAATGACCCTTTTTGAAGTTAATCATTCTTGAAACAGATACGCTTATACCTGTTCCACTGGTGTTTCAGTCTAGATACATATTAATGCATTTGACACCACAACATTACTGCATGTAGATTACATAATACAGTGTAACTGTTGTGAGGAATCATCTGCTAATGTCCCCAGACACCATTCAGCATGTAACCAGCAACAAGCAGTGCACTGTGTTGTATGCGTAGCTGCTGTGTAAACACGTGAATCAACTTACTTTGGGAACTTGGTGGACGTTGAAGACGCGGGGCAGTTTGATCAGGCTCAGCATGTTCCTCAGGTTCCAGCTCTGGCTTCCACAGGTGACTAAGGAGAAATGCAGGGAGGCAGGGAGGTTGTGACATTTTACCTGAACTCAGACCAGTTCAGCTAGCCCAGCCTCCGCCCTGCCCATGCAGAAAAAAACACACCCTGCACATGCTCTCTGTTTCCTTTGAGACACACAGTCTAAATTAAAACTGACTAATTAGTGCAGTGGAGGTGGAGACACCCACACCCACCCACCCACACACACACCCACCCACCCACACACACACACACACATACATATACACACACACATCATCCGTATTCCTAAACACTGCTATACCTACATTTAACCTAATGCTAAGTTTGGGAATCAAAGGGAAATCTTAAGTAGGTATTTCACATTTTCAAATAAAGGCAGCATTATAAATCAACCAATAAATAAATGGCTTAATTATTCAATAAATGAATACAACCCTTAGTTCCAAAGCAGTTGAAATAGTGTGTTACATGCGAATAAAAACAGAAAGCAGTGATTAGTAAATTCTATTTGACCTGTATTAAGTTGAAAACAGCACAAAAAACTATTTTTGATATTTTACTTTACAGAGGTCAATGGGTAACCATGGCCATCCTAGCATTAAGTATGGCCACTCATTTACCCATTCTAAAAGTTCTAGCTATGGCCTTGTTACCTTATGATCACATTCCAGAAAAAAAGTTGGACAAGAACATGTTTACCATTGTGTTACTTCACCTTTTCTTTTAACAACACTTAATAATCCTTTATCGATCTAGGTTTGCCATTCTTCTGTTACACAAGTTTTCAGCTGCACAACCATACGGGGCCTTCATTGTCATACTTTGTGCTTCAGTGTGCACCACACATTTTAAGTGGCAGACAGGTCTAGAATGCCGGCAGCCCAGTTTATTTTTATGTAATCTGACTTATCTGATTACGCAACCATGCTGTTGTAACTCACACAGAATGTGGCTTGGCTTTGTCATGTTGAAATAAGCAAGTCCCCGAAAAAGACTCATGCCATGAGCACTAATACCATGCCAGACCGTAGCTTTTGAACTTTATGCTGGTAACAATCTGGATGGTCATTTTCTTCTTTGGCATGCACTATTTCTATAAACATGATTGACTGAAAGATTGACTTGTTAGATGACAATATATGTCCACGGTCATCATCATCAGGCAATGTCAGATGAGCTCGAGCCCAGAGAAGTCGGCAGCATTTCTGGACGTTGATGGCGTGACTTCCACTATGTACAGTTTGAATTGTGTTTATTGATGGTTCCCTGTCTCATTTGGTGATGTCCATGGTGATAGCCATCACAGAAACATGATGCAACTATGCAGACATAGAGACTTCTCCAGATTCCCTGAAACTTTTAATGATATTATGCACCGCAGAGTGTGCAATACCAAAAACCCTCTCAATCACTTGTTGAGGAATGTTGTTCTTAAAGTGTTAGTGCTGAGCTTGGACCATTCATTCCTTATAAAGAGCTAGGCCTGTTCTTTTATATGGACCTTTTATACCCAAGCAGGACTGCATCATCTGTTAAGATGTTTTGAACATTTCACAACATCTTTAGTCTCAAACTGCCTCTGTCCCAACTTGTTTGGAAAGTGTTGCAGGCATCAATTTCAGAATGAGCATATATGTTTGCAAGAAATAATTACATTGATAAGGTAAAACATTAAATATCTCGGCTTTTGTATAAATACAAGTCAATGTATACTTACAAATCACTGCTTTCTGTTTTTATTTGCATTTCAGATACTGTCCCAATGTTTGTGAACAAAAAAAATAATAAAAGCAGCCAAATCTCTTCACATTGTCCATATGTTTGTATTTTCCTGAGTACATTCAGTCCCCACAAAGAGCTAAAAACAAAACAAGACCTCAGAATTTCCAGATTTTGCACCTTTAAACCTTAAAACTTTAAAATGACCTAACAAACAAGAAAAAAAGAAACAAAGTCTTAAATCTGTTAGTCTCACAAACTAATGTATTAGTGTATTATTACCTTTAGCAGGTTGAACAGGTTGGTGGAGTTAAGCAGAAGGGCTTAGTGTTCGGCAGAACAGTCCTGCAGAAACAGATGCCACTGACATGAGCAGAAAAAAAATGCCCTGAAAAGCTGCTGCTGGTCAGCACGAGTGGACATATCAGTCAGTTTTTCTGTCACTCATTCTATTTCCTGGGCTGTCACGGTACAGGACAAACCTGGCCGGTCAGGCAGAGGGCTGTGGCCTTATTGGTTTCACCCAGCCCAGGTACAGTTGACGAATGAATGGAGGGTGTGTGTGTGTGAGAGAGAGAGAGAGGTTAACGGCAGCCGAAAAGCAAACAAATCTTTTTCTCGCTGTCTCACACACACACACACACACACTGTCTATTTCAGAGACCGCGTGCTCATGTGTCAGTTTCACACACAGAGAATACAGCGCACTGTATGTATCATGTTGCTATAGAGATGTGTTATCTTGCGCAAACTCTAAAACCTCAAAAGCAAACACCTGCGGCTCATGACACGATGCATACACAGCCTTAAATATTTCTTTCTCAGCTTTCATTCACTTTAATAAACTGAGACTGAGCTGTTACTTACTCTGTATTCCTCAGGATGAAGTTATACAGGTGCAGAGAATGAATTAATGTTACTGGGCACTCAAGAGGTTGTGTTACATAACAGAAGAGTTCATTTCAATGAGTAAGACTGCAATCACCAAAAGAAAGTGGTGCCATACGTGGCTCAAAACTAGAGTAAATGTCCAGAAAAAAAAAAAAAAAAAAAACACCTGACTACCACAAACTGACTAAACTGTATGAATTTATAACTTGCTAACTGTGCATTGCTGATGATCGGATGCTCATTTTAGGTTCTAATAACCTTCTCAGCATTATCAATCCAGGGTTTTGTCTCACAATGCATGACTTCTTGCTTACCAGCCTTCCTTTTTCCCTTATAAATGCTTTATTTGCTCCATATTTAATTAGCATTTCTTTATCTTTCTACATCTTCAAGGTTTCCCCATGACTCACTGTTCCTCATAAACTTCAAGGTTTTTACCCTGAGTATCTAAACCTGGATTAACAGAGAGCGTTGTTAATCACTGTTGTAAAACGAGTTAAACGTGTCTGTATTTGTTTTGTGAAGCTGAAACTCATTGAAAATCATTGAACCTGCAGACCGCAGATCAGCTGCTTCTTACTGTCCAACTACAAGGCAAAAGAAATGGCATAATCACAAAATATACCTTTAATATACCAAAATGTACCTTTGATATATAAAGTATATATAATATAAACAACAGCTTTTTCTCCTCTTATTGTCATGTATTCAGAATACGGGGTATTCAAACATACAATGAAACTCTTTTACTGCAGCAGTTTGCTCCTGCCTGTAAAAATAGCAGCGTGTTAAAGAAATGTGTTCTCTTGTTTATTTTAGACTGTTATTCTATACTCAGCAGTTATTCTCTGGCTTTATTCTGACAAAGACTCTTATTATGAAGTTGGGGAGTTCGCCTTTGGGGGGATGTGTGTAGGAGCAAACAGAAGGAACTAGGCAGTCAGAGCTTGAAAGCAAAAGAGTGCAAATGTGAGCTAATGCTAGAGTGAGCTGTTAGCTTAAGCCTTGCTTATCGTACGGAGTGGCTGTGGCCGACTACAGCCTTTAATAAGGCACGACTTGTGCATAAGCTGCGTCTTCCTTAATAGCAATAAAGGCTACAATATAAATAGGACAGCAAAAGTATATGATAGAAGTTGGGGGGCAGGAGGAGAGGGAGGTACCGCACATACATAAACAAAAAGTTTATGTGAAAATAGTAAACAGCAGCTCGTAGCATGTTGTCATAAGACAGCAGCGTCTTGGAACTCTGACATTTATAGCAATCAAGTAACTTACAGACAGTTCTGCTTATCGGTACAACATTATTGTTAAATTTAGGCCTGTAATGATGATGTTTCATCTTTAATATCTCTAAACCAAGGCTGCCTAAAGTATAGCTCAATTTAACACACATTCCACACAGAGGAAACTTAAAAATGGCATTGTTTTTTTTTTTTTTTGCCAAATTTAGGGCACAATTTCTATTTATTATAAAGTTTATTATAAAGGGAAAAATAAACATAAAACCTAAAATGTGCTATAACGTTTTTTATATGCTTTATTGTTTTTTCTCAAATTTAGAATTCAGCAAACAAATAGTTGTGTATTAAAATGCTCACAAGTGTGTTCTGTGTAGAAGACGTGTTAACTTATTTTTACTTTAAAAATCAACATAACATGCAATTTGACCAGGGGCACACAAACTTTTGCATACATGTGGACGATTTTCTTTATCGTATACTGTTTTGTCTTTTTAGAACTTGTCCCACCACAGACATTACATTTTGGCTCCCCAAGGCAAAAAGTTTGGGCACCCCTGCTCTAGACAGGCCTGTTATCTGATCTGTGTTCTTCTTCTCAAACTCCAGCACTGCTGTTAACTCCAGTCCTGTACATGCAGTGTTGCACATTCATATTAATGCATACTACACTGTTGATATTTTACATTCTCTCATTTCTTCTGCTAGTATTCCATGTTGCAGAATAAATACCCGAGTCTCTCCCCAAGCACTGTACAAATGTCCCTGTTCAAATGGTTTTGGACGCCTGGTCATCCACATGTCCTCTGAAATCAGGGGTATTAATAGGGAATTTGTCCTTTGCTGCAGCGACAGCCTCTACTGTTCTGGGAAGAATTTACACTAGATGTTGGAACATTGCTGTGAGGATTTGATTGCATTCAGCCTCAAGAGCGTTAGATTAGAGGTCAGGTACAGATGTTGGATGGTAAGTTCTGGATCACAAGCAACACTCCAGCTCATTATACTGGATGGCACAGCTTCACTTCAGAGAATGCAGTTCCACTGCTCCACAGACCAATGCTGAGGGGCTTTATATCATTCTACCTGATGCTCGGCATTGAGCACGGTGACCTTAGGCTCAAACCTTCCCACCTCATCCACACTCTCAATTAGAAAGACTTTGTCTGAATACTGTCAAACTGCTTTTGAGCCAAAATCCTGAAACTCTGCATCAACTGTTGGCTGATAACTGATAACTGGATACTGACTTCATTATAAACAGGCTAAAGCAGGTACAAGGACGACAGGTGCAATAACAGGAACGGGGCCAGTTTATAATGTAATTACTAAGCCAACCACAAGGTGGCAGTGTTTTCAAACAACACCGTCTCAAAGGAGCACACTGGCTAACCTTGTCTCAAACTGACAGACAAAACATAATGTAATAACCAAACCAACCACTTGGTGGCAGTGTTTTCAAACCCAACACAGGCTTAAAGAAGCACAGCATCCTTGTCTCCAAATGACCAGCAGGAAAGCCAGATTCCTTTTGCATGCTTGGTCCTTGGTAACACTTCAAAGGGAAGTGCAAACAAAACCCCAACAAAAAGCCGAAATTTTGTTCCTTACTCAACTCACTTGACCTTTCTAGCTCTCCTGCAGGAGCAGAATGTGGAAAGGGTGGCAGTGTGTTTGATCATACCTCACCTCAACAAAAACAGCTCCCCAAGCAAGTCTTTCAGTGAAATACTGAAAAGGCTGGCCTCGCTGCGAATCTCTAGAGTCGCTTCACAGCCTTAACAAAGAGATCGGAGGCAGAAACCTTCCCGAACAGAACGGAAACAAAGCAGGGTGTAGTTGGCAAGTAAGCCAAAAAATAGTTTAATGGAGTTCAGGGATTGATTCCTTCCACCCACAGATTCATTCTGAACTCCACCACACCACTTACACCCATCTCCAATGCCTCGCTCAGTCCTGTCCTGCTCTCTACAGCACATAGAAGAGTCTGGGTCACTCCCAACATAGAAATCTTAATGGAGACCAAAACGAAAAACTGAACCAGTACTACATCTGTTGTAAAGATGCCTGTTCACTCTTTGCAGTGGTGCCACAACAGCCCTGAGAGTGAGATTTTCTGGTTTAAAAACTAGGAAAACTCTTTTCTGATGGCTCGAAGGTGGGATGATCTGGAAGCTGTCTGAGGGACTGCTAGGGAGCAAAATATCGCATCTGAATTTATTAGCCCCTACGTGAGTGTTACATCAGTGGATTCTTTTACCACTGTAGGGGGATTCACAATGATTATAAGATGTATTTATGTAATGCATGCTGGGTACTGCAGTGAGAGAAAACTAATGGACCAAAGCACAAAAAGGATATAGAATCATGAACTCTAACAAACCACTGAAGCTGAAGGGAGCAATGCTGCACTACAGAGTATTACATAACATGATAAAACAAAATATTAAATTCTAGTTTTGGGCTGGAAGGCACCTTTAAAGAGATAGTAAAGCCAAAAAGCAACATACAAAATTAGCTCGCTTCTTTAGTGTTTAGTCCTTGGAGCTACAAGGCTAATGTAAGTAATAAGCTTGGGTGATTATGTGAATTTAGACATTAAATTCTTATGTACAGAATTACTGCAATAAGCAATATGATTGTTACACAGTATGCCTGAAGTTACAGAGCCTTACCCTACAGATGGTAGTATAGAAATTAATCAAGCTGCACTCTTAAAGAAGATGGTTCTTCAAGGGTTCTCTAGTAAACACAATAGTTCCATATAGAACTATGAACACTCAAATTTGAATTTGATTTTTTTGGCTGAAATGTTGTTTTTAAAAGATTAAAAGGAGAAAATGGTCTATAAAATTAATGATAGCATGGAATAAACATAATTGGCAAAAACAGCAGAGTTTAGACTGCTCTGGAGTTTAGCTAACACCAAACTGTTATGCCTAATCTTCCTTCCCTGTATCATCAATAATGACTAGGTACATAAGTGGTTTTGTGCTTTTTGATACACATAACACAGTAAGTAAGTAACTACACAGGCAATCCCGACATGAAATAATGAAGCCAAACTATCAAACTGACCCCAAGCTAATACAGAAAATAAAAGGCTTGCCCAAGAAGGTCACAAGCTGAAGGCAAAAAGGCTGTAAAACTTGTAATCTGTAGGCTGCAGTCCACTTACTTGGAGTTATAGCCTTATCAGAAACATCTACCATACAGGCAAACTTTGCAGGTTTACAGTTATGACTGTAGTCCATTTCTTGCTACACCATCTTTTAGCCACCCTCTGCCTACCTATCACTGGACTACCACTGACCAGATATTATTTAGGACCATTCTCAGCACAGCAATGATACCAACATGCTAATGTGTATGGCACTGGTGTAAATGTATAAGGCATGGGTCACTGAGGTCTTACAAACCTCAATGGCACTGCTGGGTTTAAAACAGTCCACCAACAAACAACGTGCATTCAACAGTGGTCCTGGTCCGAAATTGACCCTTGATGAATAGCTGACTAATATAAGCTGCTCATGAAAAAAGTTGAGCTGTAGCTGTATACCTACAATATATACAAGGTAGGTGTTTCCAATAAAGTGGCCAGTGCTTACAAACCCCAACCACACACTAACATGCTGTTACTGCTGCCGTGCTGAGAATAGTCCAATTGTCAGCATACTAAATGCACCGTTATGGTGGGTGTATTTGATAAAATGACCTTTTAGAGTAACAAAGTAAGTGTATCTAATAAATGGGCAACTCAGTGTAGATTGTAAAGGAAAAGTTCACAGTGTAACTGTAACAAAAATAACTGCTGTTCAAAAGTTTGGAATCACTTTCAGCATAAACATTTTTTGTTGTATACAATAAAAACTTACACAATGCGGACTTAAATATTACGACTTTCCCAAAAGGCATTTTTAGATATTTTATTCAATATTTTAACTCTGTGAGCAAGAATGTACTAGAATCTGCTGCAGCTCTGTTCATCGTTCTGGACGAACCCAAAACTTCTTTTATTTACATCAGTGTCAGTAAGCTTTTGAAATCAGTTAAATTGCATCAAACTCACAAATGAAAATAATTTTATACACCTATCTGTAATCAAACTGATTTTATATTATTGAAAACATTCATTCCAAACTTTTGAATAGTCGTTAAATCCGTTACTGGGATTTTACTTTATAATGGGAGTGAATGAAGTCTTTATCTTGCTGTATTTCATCCTTCTATTCTCAGCTCACCAAACGCTGGAGCTCATCATTGCCTGCTGTGTTTAGTCTACTCTCCTGAGTGTGTGTGCTGCTCATGCTGCAGGCCAGGCACACCCAGGCTGATTCTGTGTGTGTGTGTGTGGCCTAGTCTGCCCTCAGCTCGATGCATAATTAAGCAGCAGCAGTTTGGAAGGCAGAAACAGGCGGGTACTAGGGGCAGAGTGCCGCAGAGGGCACACACACACACACACACACACACACACACACACACACACACACACACACACACCACCCACTGCCAGCACAACCTCTCAGACACAATACGGCCCCCTCAAGCATCAGTGGATCATTGCCCACTTCAGCCTGTCCCAAGATGTTTAAACAGCATAGTTTATGACCCTGAGAGAGGCCAGAGACAATAAGGGGTGGAGCTAAATGAATAAAAACATCAGGAAGTGTGACTGAATCAAAGCAGCTTAACTCTGCTCTGAGGCCCTGTTAGGGTGCACAGAGAGGAAGGGGGTGAAATCAGTGAACAAGAGGCTAATGGGAAAAAAAATCCTGGTTCAGCAGGACAACCACAGCGCTGAGCGTGTTTGTCCTGAGATTGTGTGAGCCCAGTAAAGTAACTAGCAGCAGCACAGGTGAGGCAATGGGGCCCATAGCAACCAGGTCACCTCACATCTTTATTGGAGTCTTTCTATCTCAACTAATACAATTTTACCCCCATGTCTCACAGGTAGCTCCAATAACTTAATAATCTTCAAACATTTTTTGTTTTTTATTTTTGCACTGAGCTCAACTTACAGCATTTATGCGCTTTTATATATCAAAAACAGTCATAATTCATTTTTGCATGACAATTTTCAACCTCTCTTTATCCCTGAGAATTAAACAGGCCATTTTTTTTTACTGTCTTTAAGGCAGATGTATGTAAATGACCTCTGTGACTGGTTGCCTGTATTTTGGCCTTCAAAAAAGCCACTCAGGCTGAAACCCTCCTTATAACTTCAATACGAATGGGAGGGTCTAAACTGCTGAAGGCTGAATAGGTGGATATATGTAAATACATTGGGTTTTAGTGACGTCACAAAAACAAAGAATTCAAAATGAGCTGTTTTTGCAGCTTAGTTACCATATATGCAGTACATTTTGAAACTCAAACTGTTTATATACAAAAAAGTGAAGAAACCCTGTTTTTACATGTTATGGGCCCTGTAAGACCAATATATGCAAATTAGCTCTGTTCTGATTGGCTGCCCTGTATTGCACCTTATTCAAAAAGCAGTCCATGCTGAAATACGCCTTATCACTTCAGCCTCAGGCAGATGTATGTAATTGTGTTGGTTTTTAAGACCTCACAATGAATTGAAAGCTGGCTGTTTTGCAGCATAGCATCCATATATGGACAATCTATTGGGAAGCAAAGGGAAAAAAAGGTTTCCATTATATGGGCTTCTTAATCTATTTAGCACTGAAGGCCATAGGATCTTAGTTATGCCACTGATGCAGTGGAAAAGTTCACTGGAGGCAGCAGACTGGCACAGAGACTGATGAAACAAGTAAAGCTTTAAAAAAAAAAATTAAATAAATAAACCATAAAAATAAATAAATAAATAAATAAAATAAACCAACCAGACGTCATCAAAAGGCAAGGGCTGGCCTTTACATGCTCATCTGGGAGCGTCTCATCTGAGTGCTGCGTATGTGCGGGTACATTCCTCAGAAAAAGTGATGACTTTGATCTACCCATGTTTTGCTAAATCTTTAAGCGATGATTTGAACAGAAGTCATTTTTACATGTTTTAGGAATTCTTTTACCCCAAATGTAGTCAAGCAGCCAGAACATGTCCAATGTCCAAATTTTCTTTCACTAGTTTGGCACTGGACGCTAATGTAGGTAACAAGTAACCGAAGTTTAGAGATAACTGGTTGCCTCAAACCAGGTCGAGCTGTTATTTAACTTAGACTTTTAATGTTGCTCCTAACACTGTGTAACAAACTGGACATAAAACAATGTTGCATAGCTAAAAGCACTAACAGGAGCCACCCTGAATCACGCAGTCACACACTCACTCATATGCAAAAGTTTGAACATACCTGGTGGAATTACATTTTGTTGATATTCTAAGTTAAAGCATTATGCAACAAATTATGTAATAATTTTACCTTAAAAAATTGCCACTCCGAGCCCAGAACACCTGCTATAGCACTATGTAACTTTGGTGGAGCGGGTACGAGACCTCTCGCGAGAACTGCGTAATGCTTTACAGCACCATGTCACATACCAACGACTATGGGTCTTCAGCTATAAGACGAGTATTCAGTATTCCCAGCATGGACATCATGGCAGAGGCTGTGAAGAGACTGAAGAAGATGCTGTTGGAGGAAGCAAAGAAGAGAAAGAGTGACCGAGCAAGAGACCAGACAATAGTAAATCTCAGACTAGCTTTTACTCTTTATGTAAGGAGCAAAAAGAGTCAAAGGGTGCAAGACAGATGCTGAACTGACCTTCTTCCTGTTGCACTTGTAAGTAATAACTTATTAGCCGGCTCGCTTGTCAGTCAACATGGTTCTTCCATTACTGATGTTGTCTTTGCTGGTTTTGTGCCTTTCAGCTAGTCAACAAATGCATGTGTGTAGCTGTCAATGAGGGGGGCTCAAATCTGTATTTACCACAGAGGTGTAAAAGCAGCTGTGGGGAATCCCAGTAACAAAAAATACAACTTTTCACATAATTTATGCTCTACAGAGAAATATATATATATATATATATATATATATATATATATATACACACACACACAACTGAATTGCTGTAGTCTGAAGC
>JAILXH010271907.1:2722-17247 GCA_023558415.1 Piaractus mesopotamicus | reverse complement strand
ACCACCTCCACCAGCCTAGACTGTTAACACAAGGCAGTTTGGGTCCATGGTTTCATGCTATTTGTGCCAAATTCGGACCCTATTTTTCCAGTCTTCAGTTTTGGTAAGCATGTGTCCACTGCAGCCTCAGCTTTCTGTTCTTGGCTGACAGAAATGGAACCCAACATGGTCTTTTGCTATTGTAGCCCATCCACCTCAAGATTCGATGTATTGTGCATTCTGAGGCGCGTATCTGCTCGCCACAATTGTACAAGGTGGTTATCTGAGTTAGCATTACCATAGCCTTTTTGTCAGCTCGAACCAGTCTGGCCATTCTCGGTTGACCTCTCTCATTAACAAGGTGTTTCAGTCCACAGCACTGCCACTCACTGGATGTTTTATTATTTATTGCACCATACTGAGTAAACACGAGAAACTGTTGTGCATGAAAATCCCAAGATATTAGCAGTTATAGAAATACTCAAACCAGCCCGTCTGGCACCAACAATCATGCCACAGAGATCACATTTACCCCTGTTCTGAAGGTTGATGTGAACATTACCTGAAGCTGCTTGTCTTTATTTGCATGATTGTATGCACTGCACTGCTGCTATGCTATCGCCTGATTGGATAATTGCATGGATGAGTCGGTGTACAGGGGTTCCTAATAAAGTGCTCGGTAAGCGTATGTTTCCTGCTTTATTTCTGACACTGAAAAATGAACATATTGTACTTAATGGCCATTCTGACTGGACATTAAATGAATGAAAGGTTGATCTCTGACTTTTGTTCAGTACCATAGATCCACTACATAGGTGTACAACTCCATTCATTATTGGTTCATTTCTGACCAGAGGACAAACCACCCAAAAGCGGCTGTATGGTCAGAAACTGACCATTGATGAAGGGAAAGAAGATGGTGAACCGAGTTCCAACAGATGGGTTACAGTCTATAACTGCACACCAGCAAGATGGACCTACAAGGTCATGGCTTCTAATATAGCGGCCGGTGAGCGTTTTTTTTTTTCCTAAAATGTAACTGTCAGCATGACCCATTTGAGCCATACAAAACTTACTGGACATCTTTTTGTTAGCCATGTTCGATGGCATGTT
Organism: Piaractus mesopotamicus; assembly: GCA_023558415.1. Lineage (NCBI taxonomy): Eukaryota > Metazoa > Chordata > Actinopteri > Characiformes > Serrasalmidae > Piaractus > Piaractus mesopotamicus. The sequence continues at coordinate 16,155 of JAILXH010271907.1, read as the reverse complement.
TCTGCTGATGCTGGATTTCATTTTAGTGGAAACTCCTGCTACCTTATTGCATTCACTGTGTACAATATACTGTATTTCATGTTAGCTAAAGGGCTGAATGCTAAGAGTCAGCAACTATCTTTAACCCTTGGTTGCTGACTGGGATTCTCTAAATAAGGCTATTCTGGGAAAGAAACCTTTTCTATAAACAGCTCCATACAGTAGACTGAGATATATGTACAGTCCTCCAAACACTGCAGCTGCGTACATATTCATGAGGAGTTCAAATTCTTTATATCTCATACTGTTTTTTTTTTCCTCCAAGGTAAAGAAGAATTGCTTTGTGCCTTTTTTCTATTTTCTACACAAAGGATATTTACCCAATATCTTTCATTTGCAAAACACATTCGCAGCAACAGAAGAATGGCACATAGAAGCATTCCAGTCAAGGGACATCTGTCTTTCTCTACAGATCCTTGAATTCTCTTCTTCAAGGGCAGCTTAGGTTCCTCCGCATTCATATATATATTTTTTTTTTCTTTCTTTCTTTCTTTCGCTTTTGCCTTGTTTACTTCTCTGAGACAGGCCAGGGTTGAGTACTGCACGCTCACTTTGTTTCTCATCACTGAAAACCTCAAGTCATCATCGCTGGTGATTTTTCTTACTTTCTCTCAGTGTGGCCACTGTGGCTTCTGCTTCTGGAGAAGTGACGGCTTCACTTTGTTCTCTGTCTGTCATCATCAGACTGACCAATACTAAACTAACATCACCAAACATGTGAAGTGCTGCGAAATTGCATGCGGTGAAAGTTCCTTTTCTTTCAGGGAAACTTTTAATGTGTGGCTGATGTGTTGCATCATTCGCATTTGTAAAAGGAAGATTTTTTTGAAGGTGATGGCCGGAATGAAAAGAATGGTGAGGTCACAAGTGCGGTAGACATAGCAGGGGGGCGTGCATGTGAGAAAAAACGAAAGATACAGAGAGAATGTGTGTGAAATGAGAATATCCTCAAATTCCCTTTGAACCTTATGTCTCAGCGGAAGACGACCGGCTCCACAAAAGAAAGCTCTGGAATGTGTGGATAAACCAGTGCCACTCGGCGATGGCCCGGGGACAAAGAACAGAACAGCGAGAGATTTAGAGCAGGGGGTGGGGCGCTATGCCATGATGTACTCTTGCAACTCAGAGAATTTCCACCAGTGAAAAACCAGCTTACCTCATTGAATAAGTTCTTGCTGCAATTAATTATATTTAGGTGAAGCGTATCTGAATTAATAAATAATAACACATCAGCAGGAAAATCCTATGTACATACAGCATAATGACAAAGTCAGAGACCACCTTTTTGTTTGTCCGAAAAAAACAGAACATACACTATATGGCCAAAAGCATGTGGACACCTATCACACCTATATCGGCTTGTTGGACATGCCATTCCAAAACCATTGGCATTAATATGGAGTTGCCCCCATACTTTCCATGAGATTTTAGATTGTGTCTGTGGGAATTTGTTCCCATTCAGTCAAAAGAGCATTTGTGAGCTCCGGCACTGATGTTGGATGAGAAGGTCTGGCTCACAATCAACATTCCAGTTCATCCCCAAAGGTGTTCAGTAGTGTTAAGGTCAGGACTCTGTGCAGGACACCAAAGTTCCTCACACCAAACTCATCAAACAATGTCCTTAAGGAGCTTACTTTGTACACAGGGACACAGTCATGCTGGAACAGGAAAGGGCTTTAACCAAACTGTTGCCACAAAGTTGGAAGCATGTAATTGTCTAAAATATCTTGGTATGCTACCCTTACTTGACTGTTACTGGAAATGAGTTGGCGCTGTACACTTGGTGAAGTAGTGTTCTCATGGCATCTGCCAAACCCATATTCAAACATCAGACTGCCAGATAGTGAAATGATGATTCATCACATCAGAGAACGTTTCCACTGCTCCAGAGTTCAGTGGTGGAGTACTTTACACTGCTCTAGCTGTCATTTGGCACTGCGCATAGTGACCTTGAGTGCAGCAACTATAAGCCACAGAAACCAGTTTCATGAAGCTCGAGATGCACCATTCTAGTGTTGCTGTTACTTCTAAAGGCAGTTTGGTTGAAAGAGCGTTTCAGCACTTGGCGGCCCAACTAACTTTGTGTGAACTACTGCTTCATGGCTGAGCTGTTTTTGCTCCTTGATGCTTCCATTTCACAATTTAGTTGTCGAGGCTTCATTTTCTGTTAAATAAGTGTTTATTGATGCTAAACCATGAATAACTTGTACTTCATGGCTGGTTTGATGGGGAATTAAATACATGAAAGGTACTGTTCAAAGCCTCCACTCTGGTATTTCTTCATATGCCAAGTTACTGAGACATCAAAAACAATGGTTGCTGGTATATAAAGGATCAGTGTCTGACCTTTAAATGGAGGCTTGTGTCTTGTATCTGTGATAAAAACCTTGTTATTATTATCCATTTGGTTTTCCAGACACAGATTACTGTGATTTAGGATATAGGGGCTTTCTGCTGAGTCTAGGGATCGACATGACAACCCATTTACTTCAATGATGTGTAATGGTCCTCTTGTTTCTGTGGTCAGGGGCAAGAAGAATACCTGTTTCTACTCCTGGAAGTTAACTTAGCCCATTCAAACTTATTCGTAGCACCTATACAAGCACTTTTAAATGGTTTCTAATAGGTTCCCCTCATTAGGGACTGCTTCCTGGACACTTATTAGATTTAAGGTCCATTAAGTCAAATTTTGACCAAATTCCACATCTAAAAAAATGCCCATGGTGAATCATTGTAATGAAAGATAATAGCTCATGGCAGGCTGTGGACTGAGCAAACGGCTTTAGAACTGTGGCTGGAGCTATTTCCAGTTCAGTCACCTTAATAAGATTGCAGCCAATGGTGTGACTAACAGTTTGCTAGTAATGTGTGACTTTCAAGTGCAAGAGGACGAAAGATGAGGATGAACATAAAAGCATTACTACTGTATCTACAGCTCACTAGGCAAAGTTGTAGCATTCTCCTTTAGTATATTGGAGACTGGTGTGAAGCGACCAATCATTACAGAAATTTGAATTTTGCACTTATTGGATCTTAAATCTCACTTACATTACAAAGTCAATGGGGATTTTCCACTAAAAATCTATTTCAGTTTACAATTAGGCTTGTGTTGCGTCCAGATCTCTCTAATAATGGAAACGTTTTTCATATTGTCCAGAGAATTGCAGCTGTTTTCACCATGATCAATGATAAAATTAGAAGCTGTTCGGCAAAAGATTCCCACAACACACACAGTACAACCATTTCAACCATGAATGAAGCTAATAGAGTCTTGTATGACCCCTCACTTAGTCTGACAGTAATTAAAACCAGTCTACACTATGGGTTCATAATTAATGTTCACAGTGTTGAGATGTTACTGTGTTGATCTGGGATTAATCTCTAATGGAGTCATAATGATACACCTACGCTGCTGTCATCAACGCTATGATGGCTCATTAACATACAGCCTTTTTAATGTGCTTTGCATGTGCCTGTTTAGATGTTCAGGAAGCCCAAGTCTGAAACAACAATAGTTCAATCTTTGCCTTTTGTTCACTCTGGCTGTGAGTTTTCGCCTCTTGTTGTCCAGTAATTTCCATAATCTTAACCTGGGAGGCCACCAAAACTGTCACTATCACATAAACAGTACTTGTAGGTTTTATCTTTGAGAGAGAGGAGAAAATCAAGCTCCACTTATGCTTTTGATTCTGTCCATCTTTCCACTGTGAGAAGACAATACATCGCTATAGGTGTGTAAGGATGTGCAGCTGTCAGGAAGCTGTTACTGAAAAAAGGAAATAGACAAAAAGAATAAAACTTTCAATCCAAAAAAAGAAACTGCTGGTGATCTCAGAACAATGGACTGTCCACTCTAGAGTCCAAACCTCAACATCATTGAAAGTGTTTGGGATTTCTTGGATTGCAAGAAGCAGAAAACGCAACCAACTTCTAAGACTGTGGAAAACTGAAATCAAGTCAAAGAAGGTGAAGAGGGGACCCAATAAATACTAGAAAAATTATATTTAGTTGTCATAGTCCACCCTGCTCCAAGAGGCTCCAGCATGCCTGTGACCCAGGAGGATAAGCAGCTTAGATAATGTGTATAAGTGTGTGTATGTGTGTGTAGTTGTTGTGGCTTCCTTTCAATTTCCTTTTAAATATATTGTCGCTTTGGGAACAAAATCATGAATCTCCAAAAAAATAACTAAAATAAGAATAAGGAAAAAAAAGTCATTGTAACAAGATTTTCTTCGAAGTGAACATTTGGAGCATTTCTATTGGTTCTTTTGTCATGATATTTTTGAGACAGTGTACACTGCAGCTGATATTTTCAATTATGTGTAAATACATTTTTTTAAAAAGACAAAAAAATGGTGATACAAGCATTTGTTTTGACTACAATAAAACTTTTTCCTCTTTCTTTCCTGACATTGAAAAATTAATAACTTGTACTTAATCCACCCTTTGACTGCAAATTAAATAAATGAAGGGTGGTTTCTTACTGTTGGACAGTACTGTACATATTCAGGGCCCCCAAGGTGGCTTGGGGCCTCTAAGTGACTGATTATATTGCTTGTAATGCTGGGATTAGACTACAAACATTCAGCTTAATTAGACACAATTTTGCTGCAGCCGAAAAATTTCCAGAATATGATCATCAGGAACGATGAATGGGCCTTGTAGCGTCACAATCGAAGAACAGCGATGTGGCGCCTGGGACGCCCCACGATTCCCAGGTGAAAAACTAGCATGTCAGAATTTTTTGTATTTTCTCATCTAGTTTGACATCTCTTATGACTCATTCCTTGGCGTTAACCAATAGAATGACAGAGCACTGTCTGGCGTGTATATGTAAACATGGTGAAGAGAAAGAGGGATGCTGCTGTTGTCAAGTGGAACAACAAAACAGAAGAACGGTAACAAAAAAAAAAAGATCCACGATCCATCCAAAAAGAAACATCCTGGCGAGAAATAGAGTTTATAGCGTCTATCAAAGTACATTGAATTGGTGGCTAGCTACACTTACAGGTAGTAACATATTCATTATCTCAAGTTCTCTTTCAAGGATAGTCAGCCCATACATTCCTCCTCATGACACCCAGGAACAGGTTCGCTGTCATTTTTTCTTTTCATAACACAAGACTGCAAGCATCACACACTTCTGATTGACAGTTTCTTGACCCTCCTCCCCGACAACCTATGAACTCACACAAGAACATGAACAATGATTGGTCAGCATTAAACTTGTAGTGTTGCCTGTCGTCCGACCAAGACACGGCGCAAATTCATGCCTCTATGATTGCCTAATCTGACGTAGTGACAATAGTGAAAGACAAAAATATCATGTAGTCTGATCTCGGCATTAGAAGACTTATCTTTGGACTGCCTTTAAGGACATATTTTTATTTTACTGTCCAACGTTCTCAACTACAGCCGAGATTCAGATCAAACACATCAAAATGATAATGTCTTAAAAATAAACTGCGTTTACGAACACGGTCTGCTCCACAGTTCTGCCCTTGCAAATTAGCACGTACAAGCTGACACTCTGTCCCCATCTAGCCATTAGCGCTGCAGTCTTTTGTCTCAAATCCTTCCAACACTGTTGAGCACATATCTCCATCTCATCCTATCATGTAAATCGGGGTAAATAAAAGCTAATGTGTGGTTTAGTAAAAACCTAATTGTGTTTTCTTTTCTGTTTTTTTTTTTCCCTGCTCTATTCAAACAAGGTCTCTCCGCACAGCTTGAGTAGCCGCTTCGGCCGGCGTCGTTATGCATTCTTCACACTCCGCCATAACTACACTAATTCAAGGAGATGATCAATACTAATTGGTCTCTTTGGAAGGCATAACAGTGGCGAGGGAAGGAGCTAGCCTCGGCGGCGTACTAATGAAGAATTCATACCGCGTGTCTTTGTGGCGAAAGGTCAGCCGTTAGCGCCGCCGTCCACTCTCCCTCTCCTCCATTACCTCCTCCTGTGTCCGTGCTGTCTTTCTCACTCCCTCAGTCTCACTCTTTCCTCAGTGTCTCATAAATTCTTCATCCCTCCCTTTCCCCGAATAGCTTGGTGGAGGGCAGGGGCCTTGGATGGATGACGGTCGTAAAGGGATGAATTGTGGGTTGAAGCCAAGGCATCCATAAAGGGAGAAAAGAGAGAGAGAATTAGGAAGAGAGAGAGAGAGGGAGAGAGAGAGAGAGAGAGAGAGAGAGTAATGGTGGATGTATTTTGTGTTACTCTGGGGCTTGCTGTGTCATCTGAAGCAGCTGCATGCCGCAGCTAGCACAAAGATAGCAGCGCTAAGTGGTATATCTGTGACCAAGGGCAGCCCGAAACAGTCGGAGAGCACTATTCCCATCCCAAGTCAACCAGAATAAGGGCATTTATTTTAGGTGCCTCTTTAAAAGACACATAACTGATGAAAGAAAGTAGAGGAAAAAAGCCGTTCCGAATGATCCAGGACCCGCTGGCTGGGCCACATCCCTTCTGCTGAAAGTAAAGTCGACAAGCACAAAAACAACAGACAAGCACAAAAACAGAAGAAGGATGGTGTTTTCCTCCCTTGAGGAACACTGCGTGACGTACAAAGAGAAATCCCTACAGAGAAGAAGAGACGAGAAACAGGTGTCTGTTAAATAAACCAAACATGGCAAAGCAAAAATAGAAGAGACACTGAGAAACCACAACGGATCCACAGCATTCTCGAAAAGCTTAAAAGACCTATGGACTTTTTGGCACTTCTCAAGAAACAGGGCAAAAATAATCATATAAAATAAATAATACACATAATGATTCGAATGATCCTCAGATGTTAGGAGAAGTTTATGAACACTTCCTGTGAGGTTACACACATATAAAGTCCCTTTGTTATCTATCAACATGGATAAAATCAAAGTGCTATCAAATCAAATGAGACAGAAGGTTGTTGACCTGCACAGATTAGGAAATGTTTTTTTTTTTACAAAATTAGTAGTCAACTGAAATCATCATTAAGCGCAACCAGGGCGCTAATAAAAAAAGTTTGAAAAGCATGAAACAGACTGCCCCCACAGACAGTGAGGAGGATGGTAAGAGAGGCAAAGAGGAACCCAAAAGATCAGTTTCAGAACTGCAACATTTAGTTGAATCTTGAGGTTTTCAATTCGACTGTTTTTCAAAACCCTCTGTCAGAGCCCACCTCTTGACCAGAAGAGTTCCACAGAAGAAGCCTTTCCTAAGAGCAAGCCACAAAATGCAGCACCTGAACTTTGCTAAATGTCATTAGAACTATGTGTGATGTGGTTAGATGAGACAAAAAATTAACTTAATGCTCATGCACACCATCATTAGGTTTGGCGACAAAAAGGACGGATGAAAATGAAATGAAAATAAAATGAAAGCACCTGATACCCACTGTGAAATATGGTGTGATAGTGCCTTAAGGCTGTTTTGCTGCTAGTGGTCCAGGAGCTCTTTGGAAAATCAATGGCATGGTGAGTTCCACTAATACCTAGAGATTTTAGTCCAAACTCTGTCTGCGGTGGATGGGCTTTTCAGCAAGATAATGATCCTAAACACACATCAAAATCCACACAGAAATTAAAATTTTTGCAATGGCTCTCTCAGTCTCCTTATTTGATTGAAAGCACATGGTGGTTATTGAAGAGGCACTCCACAAGCGAAGACCCAAGAATAGTGGTCCAAGATTCCTTAAGTGTTCTCCAACCTTGTTGAACATTACAGAAAGTGGCTCAGTGCTGTTTTTCCCTTCACCAATTATTAATAATGGGTGCTGATATTTTTTAAACCTATATGTAAAAAAATTGTTCTGGTTTTGGCAGGCACCATAATTTGGTATAAAGAAAGCTGCAGTTGTGCTATCTGTTATATGTCAGCATGGCTGTCTTTGTGGAGAGGTGTGAATTGTTTTAACTGTTTTCAAAGCAGGGGCTTCTTATTCTTCCCCTTTCTTTCATTGCTCCCTAGCAGCTCAACATGCTGAATGATCACTAGGGAGCTGGCAGAAAGAGGCTAAAATAATGTACCGTTGTGATGTTTATTGTAAACCCAATAAATCATTAAACAAGACTGTGCGAAACAACTTATCTGTTGTAAATTATTGATAGTGTGCTTTTGGCCAGAATTTCTAACACTATTTACTATTGAACTAAATGCAGATGTCACTATAGACAGTGTTCCTTTGAAACACTAGCCAGTTGAGCAGTTTTAGATTTTTTCCTCTGGCCATCTTGACCTAAAATTAAGGTCAACTGATCTTGCTCAGCATTTTTATACATGCCAAAGGTTAGGTAGGATGGTAGGATGTTGATAACAACAGCAACAGTGGTAAGACAAGGGCAATCCAATGATGACCTACTTTTGGAAGCTTGTCTTTGCATTCAGTTGGAGAACACTTGGCCAAAAAGTCCACCTGTACCTGTGTGTATGTATATGTTTCTACAGATTTGTCACCATACTGTATACTAGACAGACCAGCTTTGAGAACAAAAAGTGCATAATTCAATAAATGTGCATATTTCCATGGAAAGCCTACTGACCAATCACAAGAAAAACAAATATAGAGTGTCTTACTAAGGTATTAGACAAGCTGCCAGAACATCTCCATTGACATAGATTCTACAACTCTCTGAAACTCTGCTGGAGTGACAGACTACAGCATATGGTAGGCATGATCTTCATAGTCATCAACCCTTTAAGTGACCCCTTGTGCCATTATTACCCAGGAAGAGACCACCCCATCAGGATTAAAATGGTTCATCATAGGATAAAGGTCAGTCAAAATAGCTTTGAATTAATTTGCAGTGATTTTTCCCTCTAAGTTGGAAAAGTGGATTCAAACCATGCCAGCAAAATACCCCCACAGCATAGCAAAGCCACCCGACCTCCTCAGTGTAGGGGCATGGCGTTCATGCCTGTACTGTATTTCTGGTGTATGCCATGCATGCACTCACCCATTTATGTAGAATATGGCGATGTCTACTGATGTCTTTCCCACAGATCTAAATGTGGATGTCACTTTAACACCGTTCCTATCGAAACACTTGCCAGTTGAGCAGTCTAAAAGTGCTCCACACTAGTCTCCAGGAGTTTGTTTTACTGCATTTTCCTCAAAAATTAAAAACCAAGAGTGCAATGTATGCTTTTGGAGAACTGAGCCTAATATCAAATATTCAACATCTAAAGCAATATTCCTTTTGCAAAGAGAAAGACACCATAAAACATTACTATTCTCTATAAAGCGCAAAGATATGACCTTGTGCACTTGGGCTCCGAAACAAGAAAAAGAACTGCATATTGTCTGCTCCTCAAGTGATCAATTTAACCTCTCTCCAATGGCCTTAAATACTCTATTACCTTAAATGACCAATAGTCTTCTGACCAAAGCTACTGTAAGCAGAGATAAGTTGTTAAGCAGTGAGCTGGTGCATATGAAGATATTAAGATATTAAGATTCTTCTCCTCACTGCATTGGAGTACGGAGGAGAATCACATCTGGGGGCCTTTTAGCAAGGTCCTGCCCTGCAGACGTGAGCGGCATATCAGATGAGGCAGGTATGGAGTTTAGGCATGTCTTTGTATGAATGTGTTTATTTCCAGGCAAACTTGCAAGCAAAGAAGTAGGGGGGGGGGCTGTGTCTCTGAGCCAGGGTTCGAATTGTGCTGAAGGTCTTGGAAGGTCCCCTGGCAGAAAGCCAGGTGAACTATACATTGATGCATACTGTTTTCACAATATACTTTTTGTGAGGTTTATCCTCATAGTTTTTTGCAAGCGGTTGGTTAACATAGAGCACTGCTGCATGCTGCAGAGTCTGAATTAACTTCTTCAGAAGTTCCTGCTTTGCTGGATTAGATGCACCAGTGTTAGGTGAGGGGAGAGGTAGCGTGTTAGATGCAGACTGGAACTAAACTCTGCAGGACCGTAGCTCTCCAGGAGGAGGGTTGTAGACCACTGGCATACACAGCACACGGGTAGATTCCCTGTCTCAGGCAGCACGCCGCTCTACACCAATATGAGTCCTTGGGCAGGACCCCTAAAGCTACATTCTGCTGTGAATCTTTTTCTAGGCCAAAGATGAAGACAGGCAAACAGACAGGTGTACCTAATGGAGATAATGACCCCAAAAACATATTAAAATCCAAAAATGGTTTGCAGGAATGATGTGTTTATTAAAACAGTGCTTGTACATCTCCAGAAACCCAGTTTGCCAACAGTTTTAAAACAGGCTTTTATACTATTTATTCCACCTGACACTACTGGTAGGATTGTATAAGGAAAATAGACATTCTGTTGTGAACACATACAAATTAGGGCACACTTACAATAAACATTCTGTTGTAAGCCAGCCATGTATGTATTTACTGGACATGCAGACAATCAATAGTTGAGGTAGAAATTTGCTAGCCATAGTCTTAAATACTATTGCTCTATTACTTTAAATGACCTATGGTCTTCTGACCAAAGCAACTGTAAGCAGGCAATCAATAGGCAGACATTTTCTGGCCATGAATGCTGATGAGACATTGATAAGCTCTGCAATAAACAAATAACAAAAAAAATACTAAAAAAAATTATCTAAAACTAGAAAGAAAATTATATAATTTTCACAAATTGTTACATCATTATTAGTTTATAAAGTAAGAGTCTTTTTAAAATATGTCTACTTTTTCTAATACTTTATAATTTATTAAATTCAGAAGAAATGTTCAAATGGTATCCACTATTAGTAAATATATTAAGTATTTACAAAAACAATAATCTTGCCATTTAATGTGTCTTTTGTAAACCCTAATAAAAACAATGCTAAAGATTTTAGACTTCCAAAGATTTGGTAAACCTTAGCAAGCAGCAGTGATTTTCATGGTTATGTTTTACTAATTATGTATAATTGAATGTAATTTTTTGCAGCCCATAATCTAACTTGAAAAGAATTCAGTTTATGTAAATAACTGTTATATAAATGGCGGTAAGTCATTTACAGACTCGTTTACACTAGAATAATGTAAAGAAAAACACTCCTCTTCATTCTGCATTGATGCTTCCATTTGTGACAGAAGACCAGACCACTCTTAAGGATGTAGGCATGAGTTGATCAGTTTAATTAAACTTAAGGCCAAAACAAACACTGTAAACAAAACTGAAGCAAATTACACCAGACAAAGGCAAACTGAAACATGAATAGCAACCACCTGGGAAAAGAGGGTTAACAAATCCAGGTGGTAACACTGATGACAAGGCCGGGCTAAATGGGAGGAGACCAAAGAATGTGAAGACAGAGACAAAACACTGAGACATCACTTTAGATTAGAGGTGGCAAATATAACTCATAAGTTAATTGTAACCACAATCAAGTAATGATATGTAGGTGTCTTATAAAGTAATGATAATACATCCATTAATTATGAATAACTCTAAATACTTATAATAATAATTAGTCAATGATGATGTAACAGCTAATTATTGTCTTATAAACTATCATTAGTGTTACCAGTAGTAGGCAGGAGTCTTTTAACTTCATAACTGATTCAAAATATAATTTATACACTTAAGGCCACCATATTTTGCCTTAACTGTGTTAAATAAAAGCCAGAAATAGACCACAAAAAGCCACAGTATATCACATGTGGTTTGTAATTCACACTGAGTAAGATAGTAAAGTCTTAGACACTAAACTCTAGTTACCTCAGCCAACATTACAGCCTAGTCTTTTTCACCTTGAAACTTTCAACTTGAAAACGTTTGTGAAGAGGTACTGATATCAAAGATGATAAATTCATAAATTTTGTTCAAAGTTTTATTCCCATATATTTGTATGAAAAGAGTTCAAAAATGAACTTGCCTTCCATCATTTTCTCAGACAGCTTGAAGGCCTGATGTTCTCATAAGCTTTATGGGTGCTTGCCCAGGAGCCTGAGCCACTAGGGGCCCCCTGTGAGCAGCTATGATAAAGTCTAAATAGAAATAAATTATCACAAATATAATTAACTAAATTCAACTTGTATCACACCCCAGTCAAAATCCCACCACTCTCCATAACAGTCCTGAATGGCTGCATCATTTTCTCCTTTAATCTCTACTTTCACTATCTGTCGTTTCCTCTGTCAAGCTGTCAGGGTTTTTTTTTTTTTTTAGCAGCAGCCAAATTTTCATTTCAATGTATTTTGAATTTGAGGCTCCAGATATTCAAGTAGTGGTGAACCATGACTAATAGAGCTAGGCCTACAATTTAGGCCATAAATACAAAACACTTAAAAAATTCATGACAATACCCACCTCAACGATAATACTGACTTCTGAAAGCATCTCTGTAGGATTCTTGTAGCTTGTTAATGCTAAGCTAACAGCAATTTGCCCTTAACCAACAAATTTGCAGCATTTAGGCACCAGCAGGCACCAGAACGTAACTGCTGCGCTGTTTAAGGTGGGATGGAAAATGAAAAAAGGCAGTTCTGGATTAAACACAGACATTTGAAGCTTTAAAGATATTCAAAAGACATTCCATGTTTTACTTCGAGTTTGACAGACATATTAAGATATTTTACCTTGTAGCAGTTTCACAATGACTCTTTCAGTAGAGAGGCCTGCTAAAAAAGTGGCTGCGCTGTTTTCCGTGTCGATCTATTGTTTAGACTGACACTTGTTTTCATTTAGTGACATATTTAGAACTTATAGAAGGCCTAGTGTGATGCTTGGTTGACTCCTCTGTCACTTTGTAATTACACTGATGGATAATCTAAAGCTTTAGTTTCTTTCTTTAGCTCTTAAAGTTCTAACTAGTAGGAGAGCTCACTTGGCTACATGTTCCTAAATACCATGGAAAAAACATAACAATAAGACAAAAATACTGTACCACATGCAGTACAAATTACAAACTGGCATTTTTTAGTTTCCAGAAATCATTCGGCCTTTTCTGATGGCCTAGAAGTCCCTAAGGGTTCCCCACTGTTTTCAAAAGATGAGCCTGTGGGATCTGTAAAACTGACACTTCACACCCCAAAAAGTAGAGAATACAAGGTAATATATAAATGGTTGCATAAAGGTTTTTCATGCCCACCATGGCAGTATGCTTTAGTTTAGGCTCCTCTATGGTTAACTTTTGGTGGTGTTTTACATAGTTTCATTTTAGCTGTCTGACACAGCAGCAACTTGCTATTGTTTTTATGCAAACAAAGGAGATAAACACAGTTCCTTTTGGATGAAATGGATGAGAGGATAATGACAGCATTAGCCAAATAATACCTCACAGCATGCTCAGTGTATCGGTTAGTACAGTTTAACATAGTTTGAATGTAATTTTAAACAGACAACAAATACATTGCCAGTAATTAAATGCGCATTAGGCCTCTTTATAAATAGTCCTCTCAAGAGGCTTGTTTCTAGAACTATTTATGTGAGTAGGCTAATTGATTTAGA
>JAILXH010271858.1:738-15358 GCA_023558415.1 Piaractus mesopotamicus | reverse complement strand
GTAATGGGGTAGCCGAGCGCTCGTCACCAGCTAAAAATAATCTGTTTTCTTTCTTAAATTATGACTATTACAAAAAATGCGGCCGTGCTTTTCCAGCTGGTACAGCTGACCAGAAACGTTCTCCCACTCTCCCATGGCAGATTTGTGAAATGTTCCTCTGTCTGGTGAGTGTTTGTCGTGTTCCGTCCATAAAGGATGGTTTAAAACAGCAATTAACCACCCAGGAGCAAAATCAGCCTTCAAACTTGAAAGAAATAATGATTTGACATTTATCGCGATATGTATCAATATCGAACGATATGAATTTTGTTTATTATGATAACATTTTTGGCCATATCGCCCAGCTCTAGCCAGGACCCATCAGTGGGCCCAAAATTTTTTATTACACATTTCTATAACCTAAGAACAGCTAAGCCAGTTTGCACTAAAGTCCCTGTAGTTACTGAATAATAAACCTTAGTGTGTAACAAGACTGGGATCTTACAGGTATAACAAGTAAAAAAATGATCAGTACTCCCAGAAAAGAAACTGAAATGTAAAAAAAAAAAATCAAAAAAAAAAATCAAATTCTAGCATTCAAAAGTCAAGATTTTATTCAAGATTTTACAAGTTAGCTCTAATTGAATTGTCAAAAAAGCAATCTTGGAATTAATTATTTAATTAAATAACTATCATTGAGAACTTCTTGCAGGTTCGATTTAAATTCTTGCAGATTGTATTATTAAATGTCTATATTTAATTCTTGATTGATAAATGGAAAGTTGTATTTTTACCTGTGAGAACTACATTTTTACGTACACCACTTTAGTTGAGCTTTGCCTTATAGGCTGCTGGGGTCTTGTGAAGGAAACTGTTGACATATTTAGCTGTGAACAAGCAGAGCAGTGTCTGATTTATCATTGTTCATTGCGTACAGCTGTGCGTACACACATTTGATGAATGCCAATCTTCTGGTGCGCACTGTGCACAAATTCAGAGCATGTTCTACGCGTGCTGTGATAAATGAGACCCCAGGTGTGTTAAATAAGAGCTGGAGCTCTGCAGTTTGGAAGATCACCAGGACCATGATTGGACACGACTGTACTATATTCTTCTGTGTTTTATTCCACAGTGTATCTTAAATCTGTAAGCTGCCAAAGTGAACATCTCACTGGCGATACATTCAGTGACTTTGGCTTTGGAAAAAGTTAAAGTATCTGTGCTGATCGCTGATGAGACTTTAGGTTTGATAGCATAAAAACAGTAACTGTCCTGTCCCTGCTATCCGTACACATCTTATGAGTGTACGCATAAATCCTAGAACTCTCCGTATCATGATCTCTTTCAGTGAGGGATTTGCATCATCCGTATTTGTTTCTATTTGTGTTTGTATTTTGTTTCACTGCATTTGTGCTTACAATATTCCCGTTTGCAGCGGCTTTATTCTAAAAGTGATTGATGTATTTTTCAGTGGGCCACGTCGCGGATCGAGAGAGGAGCCAAGGAGAAGAATCATCACCTGTATAAACCCTATGCTAATGGTGAGTTTGCTGTGTATATTTGAACAAGTTTTTAACTAGGATTATTTGCTTTAGCTCTGTCTATTCATAAGTATGTGTGTTCATCTGCTCGTGACGTTTGCGTGGAGCTGTTTGTTTTGGTGTCGTCCTTGTTGTGTGTGAATGTGTCTTTCTACAGATGATGTTTGCTGTCCGTCCACCTTCAGACAATTCAGTACGTACAGTAGAGTGCTGAAGTCTGAGAACGAACTTCATTCATTCTATTTCTACAAGTTTTTCATTTTTCAGTGTCAGAAAAAAGCAGGAAACGCTAAATATTACTTAACATTTGTCAGTATTTAGTGTGTCCACTCTTTACCTTTGTTACTTTCTTTTCAGGAGACTTGCTTTCAGTTTTTCAAAGAAATCTGCAGGGATATTTTTCCACATCTCCAAAGTTCAGTCTTAGAAGTTGGTAGCATTTTCTGCGTCTAACAATCCAGTAATCCCTGTTACATTTACGGCATTTGGCAGACACTCTTATCCAGAGTGACTTACAGTTTGATCATTTTTTACACAGGTAGGCGAAGGTTAGGAGTCTTGCCTAAGGACTCTTATTGGTATAGTGTAGGCTTGTCCAGGCGGGAGATTGAACCCCAGTCTACTACGTAGAATTCAGAGGTGTTACCCACTACGCTTTACTAACCACAAATTTACCACAGATTTAATTTTCTTCTTTCTTGTCTATTTCTTTTTCTCAGTAACAGTTACTTGACAGCTACACGTCCTTTCAGACCCATAGCACTCAAACACCTGTAGATTTTTTCTGAACAAAGGCAAAATTGTAGCTTGATTATTGTCGGTCTTTCAAAAGCTTTAGGTACTGTTTATCTGATGGTGACAGTTTAGGTGGTCAGTTAAGTCTTGCACAGCTGTTAGAAGTTCGATTTTCTCTGTATCTTTCATAATTTTTTGAACACTAGTTGTGGAAACAGTTTTTTTTTCACGTATTTTCTTACAAAGAAAGTCTTATTAAGGGACACTCCTTAAAATACATATTCTTCAGTTTAGATCAGATAAGTAATAAGTAATAAATATAGTTTTGAACATTATAGCAGAGAAACTGGAATTAAAGCAGGCAGAGCATGTGAGCAGTGGGAAGTGGGAAGCGTGATTTTGACTCTATCGATCGCACACGACGGCCGTTCATACACATTGCTGCACTGCTGAGCTGTTTAGCAGACCTACGTAATGAAAACGGTCATAAATTAAATAATTCATGAAATAAAGGCGGGGGAGCGGACATGTCTGCCACTCCACTCACATGCTCTGATAGCAGGCAGGGTGCGCCCCGCTGTCAGTGTGGACAGTAGAGATGGGGAGTTGCTCCCAAGGGAATCTGTTTTTCATCTCCGACATGTCTGGGAGCCGAGGTCAACTCTTGGCCAATGACTCTGAGTGTCAACATGCTTGGAGTCGACTCTTCTTTGTCGACTTTTTTTCCAGTTTTCCGTTTTTTCTTTGTGTTAAATACTGGGCTTTAAAACAAAAACCAGAAACAAAACAATGTTTTTCACAGAGCTTTGTGGAAAACAGGATGAAACCGAGATTTGCTGCTTTTTGCCAGCTTCTTATTCAAATTTTCCATTCCACCTTAAATGACGCTGCAGTTGCATTCTGGCACCAGTGCACCGTTAAGGTAGCTGCCGCATCTCTTAAGGTGGACCAGAAAAGTCGAATAAGAAGCTGGCAAATATGAAGCCAACTTCAGCTTCATAAAAAGAGGAACAAGATAACATCCGACTTTTATTTTTCAGTGAATTCTGATTGCAGTAATAATTTTCTCAGTACATCACTCCAGCCCTCATTTTATGAAATAAGTGGAATTTATTAAGTGGGCATCTCTTATTTATTTTCAGGCATCATAGCCAAAGAGCCCACCTCTCTGGAAGAGGAGCTGAAAGAGATCCGTCGCAGTGGCAGCAACCGGGACCTGAACAGCTCCCCCTCCACGTCCTCAGGCCCCTCCCCTTCGTCCTCAGAATTCGCTATGTCGGACATCTTCTACTTCTGCAGGCGCGGTGTGGAGAGCATCGTGGATGATGAGGTGACCAAGCGCTTCACAGCCGAGGAGCTAGAATCATGGAACCTGCTGACGCGCAGCAACTACAACGTCCAGCACATCAGCACGCGGCTCACTGTGCTGTGGGGGCTGGGGCTGGTCATCCGCTACTGTTTCCTCCTCCCTCTCAGGTAAGTGATGCAACGAAATTTCAGGACACACCTGCAAGAAAACCAAAACCTAACATGAACTCACAAAACTTAAAAGGTACACAGTAATAAAGAAAATACAGTCATACAATCTGCATTCAATCGGACAAAACTGAGCTGACAATACATAAAAACATTAAATACAAAGGCTACAGTCATGAAATCTAAAGTTCTTGACAACAGAGAATAGTTGGTCATTCAAGGCACTGAATTCCACTTTTTTTAGCTGAAGTTTGCGTATTTGCACTATTGCTTATGAATTTTTGGTCTTAGTGAGGACTTTTTGCTTCTGTTTTGCTGTATTCTGTGTATCGAGTGGGGGATTTTCAAGTAGAGATGGAACAATCGATTGGCTGTGTATCGGAATCGGCTGATGTTCAGCACAAATATGTGTTTGTGATCAGAGAAGTAAAACATACAAGATAAAACATATAAGCCATATTTAAGGATTGCTGCAGCCCTGCACGAGACAAGCAGTGCTGGCCCATAAAATGCAGAGGTTAAAGACTATATATGGCGGATGTGAGCTGAAAGGCTATGAATGACGGTGAGTACATTCCAGAGACTGTATTTAACCAGAGTTCATTTGCTCCTTTTATAATGAGAGGAGCAGTAAGCAAAAGCAGAGCCTCGAATTCCCCCCACTGATCTAAGAGGTGGTGAAACTCAGTTTTGTCTTTTTTGTAGAATGGGAGTATCCAGTGTATGCACTGTTGAGCTGCAGCGCTTGAAAGAAAAAAATCTTTTTCAGAGTGTTTATTCAGAAAAACACTTCAGACTCGGTGTGAAATTCCCACTACGTTGAAATCGCACCTATTTTTTCGTTCCATAAAAATCGTACTTGGTGTGAATAAGCCTTAACAGTCCAGCCCTATTGCCCATCGGTCGTTCATGCTGAAAGGTGATCCTCCGGTGTCCGCCCCAAAAATGCTGATTAGTCTATTTCTGTTTTCAAGTGTTATTAAAGTTGGAATAGAGAAGTTCTCTGGGGGTTGTTTGCCCTCTTGATTCTTGGGGCGAACATGGTCTATTATCCCTCATAGAAACCATGAAATAGTTCCATGCTTCAGATTTTTTTCCCCACTGTTTATGTTTTGGTTTGGAATGGACAGTAAAAAGGCAGAGGGGCTGGGTACCACTTTTGTAGAAACCAGAATAGAGAGAAGTGGACAAGAGAGGAGAATGAATATACTCCTGTTACTGCCACTACTCCCACAAATAATAACAGTAATAATGATGCAAGAGGTTTTGATAAACAATAAAAATATTAAAATAATCAAGTGTACTAAGCATTATAGCATTATTATAGCATGATTGTTTATCATTATTATTATTATTATTATTATAGAGAAGTGTTTATTATATGATTTAATTATATGAAATGACAACATGAGCAGAAGGCCTTCTGATTTAGCTATAACAGTTTCAGAAGGCAGGGGTGAGAAATGTTTATTTGGGCTCGAGCTGTGTCTGTTGTCAGTTGGGAGATACTTGAAATAGCTAGACAGTAGGATAGCAACCAATTTGGCCACTTTATGTTTATGCTTAAATAGTTACATACAATGAACAAAAAAGTCTGATTGTTAATTGCAGTTATTTATATGGCAATTTATTATCAGCTAAAATGTCATGATCCTGACAATCCTACGTACATTTGATCCTGAGGGGTGAAGTAGTGTTAATGTGATGGTGAATAATCTTTCAGCACATGCTTGAGGCCCATCTAACCGCTGAGTCTGCTACCACTTTTCGTCAGCCTCCCAGTAATAAGGCACTATGCTTTTGATGCACTAATGTATAATTTGCTTTGTTTCCACGCAAAACTGACTACCCCGAGTTGCTATCAGCTGCATGTGTGATATCTTCTCCCATTTTCTGCATGCTCCTCCGTCAAATGCACATGCACGATAGAGAGAAATGGCCCAAAAACTACATGTTTAGCCAGTTTGGACAGTCATATGCAAAAATTTGAATACCCCTGGTCAAATTACATGTTCTGTTGATTTTCTAAATGAAAATGACACATCCTCTACAAGGAATAAACTTTAGTGCCAACTTTCTGTTTATTTGCTGAGCCCATATAATGGAAATCTGAATGATCTCTACTTTTTAAAATAGTTTGATATAATATGTAAACCTTGTTAAATGTTTTCTCTCCCCAGTCGAGTTAGTTGCTATATAGAAAAACTCTCTTTTGAATTCATTGTTTCTGTGATGTCACAAAAACCAACATGTAGCTCTGCCCACACTGAAGTTATAAGGAGTGTTTCAGTTCCGGCTGCCTTTCGGATGAGGCAAAATGCAGGACAGACAACCAGAACTAAACTCATGTACATATATCAGTCTTAAAGGCACAGCAACAAATACAGCCTGTTTGATTCTAAGGTGCAAAGAGGTTGGAAAAGTGTCTCATAAAAATTATGACTGTTTTTGGTATATAAAACTACACTATAAGTGGACATCAGGAGCCACTTTAGCAGCAGCACAAGCCAGTTAGTCTGGCTTATCACGAGAGATAAGTATATGAGAGAGTAGCTCATTGCTGATTTCTCTGTGCCTTTACTGTTTAGTCAGGGGACAAAAGTAAGTGCGAAAAGCAGAATCCTGGCTCTTTAGCACATAAAATATAAAATGCTTTAAAATGCAAAAACCCACCATAACTTGTGCATAGGCCACTTTTTATTTATTTAAAAAAAAAAAGTTTGTTCTCTGTACAAGATATGTTGACTTATATTCACGTAGAAAATCGACAAAATGTCGTTTAACCAGGGGTGCCCAAACATTTGCGTACGTCTGTATCACGCAGGCAGAATGTATCCGATTAGTGCCTGAAACTGGCGCAAACGGCTTTAGTACATCCTGCCCTGAATGTTCTGAAAAGAAAGGGAGGGGTCACTGTAGAATGGCAGGGCGGGGGTGGAGCAACTGGAGTGATGTGGCTTAGGACTCAAAGATGGCAGAGCAGATATTCCATTGTTCACTCCCGTGCACACCCAGAGCAGCTTATTTTAGAACGTCATTATCTATCGTGAAGAAATATTCAAATCACAAACGGTGCACAGCTGCTCCTCCACTAAAGGCACAGAGAAGTCAGCAATGTGCTGCTCTCTCATTTACATAAGCCAGTCTAACTTGTGTGCTGCTGCTAAAAGGTCAGTGTAGATGTGTCACATGAACCGTTCGAAGTTTGCTTTTTATTGGCACTACACATTCCATTTATGTCACATAATCACTAAACGTGATTCCTTAATCACAGAAATTGCGCTTGTATGCAAAAGTAAGTGGACCTCGGGGGGAGAAAAATAAGTGCACCCTTGTTTGGCCACCCCTGTTTGGCCACCCCTGGCCCAACTACGTATTTTGTGAGAAGAAGTAAAGACAGCTTCTTGAGCAATCTGTATTAAGTCTGTTTTGTATTTCTACTGATGTTGATGCACAGTTATTTGATATTTGATTTACTTAACAAAATAGAAAAAAAGAGATTGCAAAAGTTTGGGCACCCTACTAAGTCAGCATCTGGTAACTACCTATTTGGCAGATATTACAGTCTTCAAGTGCTTTTTGTAGCCTTTGTAGCCATATTTCTGTTCCTGTTTTAGGAATTTTCACCTGTCTTTACTTGCAGAATGATTCTAGTTCTGTGATAGTCATGGGCCGTCCTGCACAGCATGTTTACGATCTACAGAATCATTTTCAGTGATGTGTAAGTCAGGGGACTTTGAGGGACATGCCAAAAGCTTCATCTTACGTTTCTTGAAATAGTTCATTGTGGATTTTAAGGTATGTTTTGGATTATTGTCCTGTTGTGGAAGCCAGCCTCTTTTCAGCTTTCAGTGTTTTCTGACTGACTGCGTCATATTTGCTTCGGGAGTTTGCTGATATTTAGTGGATATCAGTGCAGTATTTCCTGTGCTGCTGGCTTGCACACAACCCCAAAGCACAGTAGGTCCACTCCTATGCTTAACAGTTGGCACGGTGTTCTTTTTGTCAAATGCTCCACCTTGTGTTGTCAAATGTTGACTTTTGTGATGAGGTCGCAGGTTAGTTTTCCTTTTGATGACAGTTTTCCATGCAGATCATGTTTGTGCAAGCAGTAGAGCAATGCACCACCTCTCCTGTGTCAGTTAAACCTTTCTGATGTCTTTTTTCTGTCATATGGGGGTCATATTGCTTTGCCTTTTTGACCAGTATACACGCAGTTCCCTCTGAGAGTTTTCTCAGTCTTCCAGATCTTTCCTTGACTTCCACAGTTCCCCTTTACTGCCATTTATAAATGACATTTTGGACAGTGGAAATTGCTGAAGGTACTTTGATATTTTTTTATAGCATTTCCCTGCTTTGTCGGCATCTGTTAGTCTCATTTTCAAATTCTCAGCCAGCGTCTTATAGGGACTCATGGATGAATAGTCTGCAGCTGACAGTTGTTGACCTGCCTAACCAGTCCTAATGAGTTCATTACGGCCAAGCAAGTTAATTAAGTTCTGAGACTTTGGTGTCCAAACCTTTGCACATGCCAGTTATTTTAAGTTTTTTGACTTCTTAAATTAGCAAAATATGGCCGGGGTGCACAAATTTTTGCATACAACTGTAATTACATAGCTAGTCTTATAATGAAATACATTTCAGTTCAATTTGCGTTCTGTATCAACACATTTAAGTCTACTCTTTTGCCTTTTTCCTTTGTTTCACATCAGAAAACACAAATACAAATCATAGTAACACAACAGAAATCATAATATCACCTCTTTTGATTACAAACACAAATGTTGTATTGATTAAAAGTTTACAATCTGCACTTTTTTTTTGCAATTGCTGGCAATAAATGTGACTTGAAAGCTTGTGAAAGCTTGAAGCATTTAGCATATTTTTACTTGACAAAACCAGCGGACCAGAATTCTGAGGTGCTACTGAAATGACCATTGTCTGCAGTGTATGAACACATGTGGTTAGTTATGCTTCAAATGCCAATGTTTTGACTGAGTGACGTTCAGGTTATGTTGACATCCTTTTCCTCTGACCTGAGATCAGTTGTACTGTTTCCAGTGTGTGATCGTTCAGGCTGTGATGTGTCTGAGGGCAACTGCTCCTGTATCAGTGTGAGAAGGTTACTGCTAGCTGCAGTGGAACCTCCAGTAACCCTGCTGTGACAGGCTAGTCTGAGTTTAGCACATTTAACTCCAGGCTAATTCTGCCTCTCCTCAGAGCCATATGGGGCTTCAATAGGATTAGAAGCTGGCAGGTCACTGGCCTTAACCCACATTCTATAATATACACTCCAGTCATTTGTGTGCGTGCGTAGCGACAGAAGCACTGGGGGAAGAGCTTTATAATTGAGCTCTTTTTAATCAGATGTTCTTCACTTGGGTATTGTGTGTGCTTAATTGAATCTTAAGGTAGCAGGAAGGAGTTCACTCAGTGCTCAAGCACAACGTTGAGTCATTTTTAGAGCTTGCAAGAGTTCACGTAAGCAGCTATCTTGATGGTGTTGATAGGTACTTATTTGAAACGTTTAAATCAAAGATAATTGTCTCTATAAAGAGAAGCTTATTTTTAGCCCTGTCTTATATCTCGCTGGCTACTTTGTCTGTCCCCTTGAACTCGTTAAAATCTGCCCCCAGAGTAGTTGGGCCATGACCATGAATGAAACAAAAACAGCAGCTTATTTTGGCTTAAATTCACAAATTCACAAACAATAAATCTTTAAGAGCCCATTCATTCTAAACAAAGCTAAATATTTACTTTTTAAGCTGAATAACTGTTATAACTTACAATGATATGATACTACTGTCGAGGTAGATTTTATGGAAAAGTAATTCTCACACACATAGGCCTATGTGTAATGCAGTTCAGACACATACCATTAAAAAGACTTTACTCGGGTTCGTAGACGAACGTAGTCAAAGCACAAGCCAAGGTCAAAATAAAAAAAATCCAAATGTACATAAAATCTGATGTTAGATGTTGTGCTGTAATTCGTAATGCTTGATTACTGAAGGCTAATGGCATATCTGCTTTGATTATTTTCAGGTTGACGCTAGCCATTACTGGGGTGACACTATTGGTTGTCTTCACCACCATAATTGGATTTCTGCCCAATGGGAGGTAAGAATCAAGATTTATAGCGCTATGACATGGAACTTGAATTGAAAGACTTTCTTTTCTGTTTTTTTATTAAAATATCCTCAGCCCTGTTTGAGCTGGATTCGTTTTACCAAAGGAGGTCCCCTAATGTAATATGCAAGAGATTCAACTGGCCGCTTTGTATGGGACAAAGTATCTGAGTAATTTCCCAAAATTACCTCAAATATCCTTGATTGAAACGTCAAAGCCCAGACGTTTACTTCAGTGATAAAGCCTTTACAGACTGATTTTGATGTGATGACAATTTATTTAGACCACAGTAGATTAAATCACACGTGTGTGATAACATTTGTATCGCGAAAAGGCAACATTATTTGATTTGCCCTCTGTTTGAGTTTTGCGACCTTTTACAGATTATAATGTGAACTCACTGACCGATCAGTCTTGTCTCTATTGTTGGCATGGCGACAACCAAGCTGTGTATATATGTGAGCCATGTGTAAAAGCTCTCAGAGCATTCAGCTGCTGAATGAGGTGGTCAAACGCTTAATGATTGTTTCACTTTTCCAAAATGGAAAGTAATCCACCCAGTGTTGGGAGAGGACCCTTCTTTTAACATTTAATTTCATTCTCTTTCTGCTTAGCTCATCACCAAACGTTTTTAGATTTCAGTAGTCCTGTGTTGACCTTGAGGACAAAGGAACTGTGCCAGCAGCGCCATTTAAGAGGTTAACCTTTTCTCCCAGGTGCTGCCGTCTATTACTACACTGAAAAAGAGGTCGCTTAAAGGTCGTTTTGATTTTACATGTATTCAGATGTGTACATTGGCTCAGCAAGAATTGAGTAGGGTATATCAACATAATTACTATGTGTAAGTACTTAATTTAAAATACTTAATTTGATGTACCATTTCATTTGTGTTGAACCGTTGTACACATTTAAATCATGTGAATTCAACAACTTTTTTTCAGTGCAGGATTTGTTATAGCATTATTCAGATAGGACTACTATTTGTGAGGGACCTCTGGGTTTGACCACTCATCGAAGGTAATTTGCTCTGAAATAATTACTTAGCAGACTTGTAAAAACTACAGACTTAGCAGATTCCTAGTGGATTAAAATCACACATCTCTTCAGTAATCACTAAAGTTACAGCGCCTCCCCATGTAAAACTAATCTTGCTCCAGTAGCTCTTCAGTCTCGCATGGGACACTCTTTATAACAGAAGGTTAAGCAAATGTTTGTATGTGTGTGTATGTGTAGGATGAAGAATTTTCTCAGTGAGAAAGTGCATTTGATGTGTTACCGCATTTGTGTGAGAGCTCTTACTGCCATCATCACTTATCATCACAGGTAAGGAGACGTAAACACTTACGAACTCACAAACAGTGGTGAGCGTTTAACTCCTGTGACTGTCAATATAAAGTGACAGCAGCATTTAGAACTTCACATTGGAGGTGCACCTGAAATCTCTCTCGCTTTTCCACTTACCAACACATACGAGCACAGTCTCTAACATACTTTATTTGCTTGAGGTCAGCCTGAACCTGCCTGATCACATAGACCTATACAGGATACACGACTCTGTCTCTTCTGATGACCCGACTTAAAGGGTAATTCCACCAGTTTTTAATAATATCTGGAAAATTAAATGATTAAGATTTAAACAGAGTCATTCAGAGCAGTTTGGTGTGAAATACTCAATTCTAGAGAAATGTACCGATGTAGAATTGTTCACAGTGGTGGTACTAAGTAAATTGTATATATATGCATCATAAACATGGAGACCCCTGGTTGCTATTACCACATTTATAAGAAATTTGAAGTCGGGTACGTTTCTCTGCAGTGAACCATTTTACAACCCCAATTCCAAAAAAAGTTGGAACGCTGTGTACAATGTAAATAAATGTAAATAAAAACAGGATGCAATGAATGGCAAATCTCATACACTTATATTTTATTTACAATAAAACATAGAATACATACCAGATGTTGAAAGTGAGACATTTTACTATTTCATTTCATTTTACTACTCATTTAGAACTTGATGGCAGCAACACATCTCAAAAAAGTAGAGTGGTACAAATAAAAATCAGCATGAGAAGCAATTTGAAACTAACTCGCATGACTGGGTATAAAAAAGGCAGAGTCTCTCTAAAAAACTGCGTCTACAAATTGTGGAACAATTTCAGAAAAATGCTCAACTTAAAATTGCAAAGACTTTTAATATTCCACCATCTACAGTACATAATATCATCAAAAGATGTAGAGAATCTGAAGAAACCCCTGTACGCAAGGGACAAGGCTGACGGTCAATATTGGATGCTCATGATCTTTGGGCCCTCAGGTGGCACTGCATTGAAAACGGGCATGATTCTGTACTGGAAATCACTGCATGGGCTAAGGAACGCTTCCAGAAACCATAGTCTGTGAACACAGTTCGCTTTGCAATCCACAAATGCAAGTTAAAGCTATATCATGCAAAGAAGAAGCCATATGTCAACACGATCCAAAAACACTACCATCTTCTCTGGGCCAAAGCTCATTTAAAATGGACTGAGGCCAATTGGAAAACTGTTCTGTGGTCAGATGAATCAAAATTGGAAATTCTTTTTGGAAACCACCGACGCCATGGTTATAAATATGTTGCCTGATGCCTAAGACATTGTTTTACGATAGTTTTGGGATAAAGTTTTGGCCTAAAACACATTTCTTAACCCTATTCACGGTGATGATGTGATCTTTATAACTCCTGTGACTGTAAATATAAAATAACACCAGCATTTGGAACTTCACATTGGAGGTGCACCTGAAATCTCTCTCACTCTTCAACTTACCAACGTAACAAACACTTACGTTCACAGTCTCTTACGTGCTTTATTTGCTTGAGGGCAGCCTGAACTTGTCTGATCACATAGACCCATACAGGATGCATGACTTAAAAGGGAAATTGCAAAATATAAATTTTTTAAAAGATGTAAGAGCGTTGCAGGGCGTTCTAAGGCAGAATAGACCCCAAAGGAAACTTTTTTTTTTCCGTTTTATCACTATTTTGCTGTCATCAACATTACATATAAAACCTCAGAAGACATGTAGGTTTACTGGTCATTTTAGAACAATAAAATGGCTATATTTGTGTTGTAAATAGTGATGACTGGTTCCTATCAGCACCACTGTAAAGAAATCCAAATCAGTTTCTCTTCAATGCATCATTTTGCATCAGAATGTTCTGAATGACTTTGTTTACATCTCAGCAAGTGATTCATGCAGAAACCTTGATTCCCTTTTAGGCTGGAGATGTGCCACTTCATGGCAGCAAAAACAAGTGCTTGAAATGTTAGCCAGTAACAGATGAAGCAGGTAACATCTTAGCCACAACAGCAGCGCTCCCGATCTGAGTTCACAGCCGGATTTATTCAGCTCAGACGTGTCATACATGCTGGAATGTAATTGGCACATTATTGCTTCATTTGCTGCTTGCAGGCAGTCAGCTCTGTGATCTGTGAACTAATTTGCCTAACTTTACGCCCCTGATTAACCACGTCAGCTCTGACTAACTGCTTACTGATGTGGCAGTGGGCAAATGAGTCACAACTTTAGCATTTGAGAAGCAGTTGCATTTTTTATGATTAAATACCATTTTATCAAAGGTCAAATACCAGTAATGGGAGTGCTTAAAGGAACATTCCAGCGTTTTTCAACCTAATCTTTAAGCACTTGTCCCTGTGAACACGGTTTGTTATCCCATAACATGTGGGACTACTTTACATCTGCAGCATCAATAGATTACCACAGACAATGATTCTGATGTATTTTTCTGCACCAAAAAGC
Source organism: Piaractus mesopotamicus (assembly GCA_023558415.1). Taxonomy (NCBI): domain Eukaryota; kingdom Metazoa; phylum Chordata; class Actinopteri; order Characiformes; family Serrasalmidae; genus Piaractus; species Piaractus mesopotamicus. The sequence goes on along the minus strand of JAILXH010271858.1, from coordinate 1,697 downwards.
TGCTTACTTGAAACGTAATTGAAGCTACTGGACAGTTGCTGAACCTCTGTCAGTAAATGTTTGTAGAACAGTTATTTGTAAATGAAGCTGTAAATCTGTACCGTTTTTTAGAGGGCACAATTTGTGGTAATTCATCACTAGCTTAGGTGGGGTTTTACAGGCTTTTACCTGATCCAGCATGAATACCAGAAAACTTTAGGATTAGGGTAGAGGTCGACTACGCAGATGGTAAGAAGAGCCATTTCGTCCTTTTAACAAAAATCAAACCACCTTGGGAGCAACAAAAGTCCATTTTACCATCTTGGCTGTAAATATGTAGGTATGAGCTATTGTGCTAGTATAGGCTAAAAAATATAATAGAAATGAAAACGCAGACCTACTTTGCTCTGCTTTAAGCTTTAGCTCGGCTATATCCGCTTTTCCCACATCTCCGGCAGTAAACTTTCTTATAAAATTTCTCTCAACGGTTGACTTTTTACAAGGCTGAAGTCAGCTTCACATTCGCCAGCTTCTTGTTCGAATTTTCTCTTTCCGCTTTAAATGGTGCAGCTGCCTCAGGCACCATTTAAGGTGGAATAGGAAAATTTGAACAAGAAGCTGGCGAATGAGAAGCTGAATTCTGACTTAAGCTTTGTGACTTTAGTGTTTGACATTTTCTCGTTGCAGATTAAACATAAATGTAAAGTGCTTATAAATGCAAATTAGTTAATTCGTCTCCAGATTATCAATGTTCATCTTAAATCTTTCACTTTCACTTTTCGTCAGCTACTAGCTAGGCGAGACTGTCGTCTGGATTGCTATTAGGGGTGGGAATCTCTAGGCACCTCACGATTCGATTCGATTACAATTCAGAGCGCTGCATGCGATTATAAAACGATTATCGATGCCATCTGATGCATCTTTTTTTTCTATACAGGATTTCTATTTTCCTACTGTCTGAGGACTTGGTAGTTTTAAAA
>JAILXH010271851.1:18977-33608 GCA_023558415.1 Piaractus mesopotamicus | reverse complement strand
GTAAATGCATTATGGATCATTACAAATACTTTGTTTTAAAACTACCAAGTCCTCAGACAGTAAGAAAATAGAAATGTATAGAAAAAAAAGATGCATCGAGATGCATCGATAATCATTTTATAATCGCATCACAGCCCTCTGAATCGTAATCGAATCGAATCGTGAGGTGCCTAAAGATTCCCACCCCTAATCTCAGCATTGGAAAAGATTAGGTAAATGAAATGTGAGGTCTTTGAAATCTTCCCTCAGTACAAAAACTTTCATATAATATTCACAGGACATTTCCTTTCAACTGATTTGCCTTAGTTCTGTCTGAATAGGAGAGACAAGTCATGCAAGGGCACTGGGACGAGAGCAATCAATCAAAAACTTAAATTATATATTTGGCTCAGGTCAGGCCAGAGACAACTGTTAAAAAAAATCACCATCTTCAAAGATTTCAACTCTTGTCATATTTCTACCTTCTACACACTGACCACAGAGGAGCCAGACAGCTTTTAAGTATTTAGCCTAGCTGTCAGAATCTCACCTTAGAGTTTTCATCACACTACAATAAAACACGCTGCTCTGAACAGACTCGTGACAGTAGACAGCTCCCACTGGCTTTGCAGATAAAATATCAGATGATCAAAGTTCTACAAGGAGACGGACAGAATGTGTAACCTTCAGTAACCTGAGAGCACCCTGAAGATAATCTTGTTACAACAACAAGAGTCTCAGCCTCCTGAGAAAAATGCATTCTATAATCTCTCAGTGAATCCACATAGCATGGAAAGTCCTTACCTTTGTGTGGAGACCACACAAGAAACTCTTCCAGTGTGCCCCCACCACAAGCTGACCAAAGCTTTTCACTCCTTATATAGACAGACCTCTTCCTTGATCTCCTCTGAAATGGTGAGTAAGCCTGATATACAGTGTCTGGAGGTTTTGCTTCGAGGGCAGTGCTGAAATACAGCAGAGTTTCATTACAAAGATACCATTGTCCCTTTCATTCCATATCACACCACCTTGGTCCATCCACCCACCAGGCCAGAAATGTGATGCACACAACTCAGCAGGCAGCCACTGGCCGCCAGCCCACCCTGAGTCTGACTGCAGAGAGCCTTGCAGTGCACTGCCTGCCTCTGGCCACAGCACAGTTACCCTGCTGAGTTGGATAAGCGCTACTCCACATTTCAAGGGCTTCCCCCCAATAATGTAACTACTGGATAAAACAAAACAGGGAGATAAAACCACAGGCCTAGGTTAAACCTGGGATCCCAAAGCAATAAAACTTTAAGTCAAACCTTGTATCAAAGAAATTGAAAAAAAAGTGAAGTTATTTATTTTGTAAAAAAAAATTATTTTGCTGAATATGCTGAATAATGTGATGGGGCAACCGCATTCACAAAAAAAGTAAAAAAGCAGGGACACGGCAGCGTTAACCCTTTAAATTGAGGCTTCATACTTCTCATTTGGTAATAAGTTTGGCAGCTACTTGAAGGAGTAATTGCGTACGCCGACTACTTGAAACAAATATGTCAGTTATGTAGTTCTGAGAGGAAGTATGGGTTTATGTATCAGTTCTTGCAGTTTAAGGGGTTAAAGTAATAAGCCTAACAAGCGAGATCAAGAGCAGGTTTGAGTTAAACTCACGAACAACAGGCAGTCTAAGAGGCAAAACCTCCAGCATGGAAGGTTGTCTAAAGATGACAATCACTGAGATCCAGGAAGACCACTGCCCATCTATGAAGGTGGCTGGCCTAATAACTTCAACACTACAGCTCTGAATTTCTACACTACAGCTCTTCCAAATACAGCAATGCGTCACAAAGAAGAAAAGAAAGAACTCTGGCTTCTTCTGACATACTAATAGAAGCCCACAGGGTGAAAGCTGTCCACACAGTCACATCCGGCAAATCAGCTGACACCAGGGCAACATCATGCTGCCTTCACCTCATTTACAAAGCGAGCAGGACGAGCACGCACATTTCTGAGATGAAGCTCAAACAGCCCCAAGACCCGGCTCTCTTTAATTCAAAGGAGTGCCCAAACAGCTTGCCTTCCACAGACATGCCATTATCACTTCAATGACAAGCCATAATTTTCTGTACACAAACATGCCACACATATACTTATTTATGGAGGCAGTGCCCTTGTTTTCCACCCTGAAGAGAGGCATTTGAAATTAGACCCCCATTAGTACTGGTAGTCATTACGTCTGACTCATGTTACCTCAGTGCAATGATGGCCCATTATTCCAGCACTCGCCTGGTTGCTGCTCCCGTCCCGCGCATCAGATGAACAACTGCCCATGCATTATTCATATCTGTGTGCTGAGTGGGGCGTGAGTGCCGCCAGGCCAGCAGCAGAACCTTAGCAGGCTGCTCAGTGGAAAGATGGGAAAAAAGACCTATACTCTCTGGGACACACTCCAGAGATGCAACCCCTTCCTGAAAAAACTATGGAAGGGCTAAAGGCTTAATTGAGTTTCATATAAAGTATTACAAGCTAAAAGGTATCCATAAAAACCCCTCTCACATGACTAACTCTTAGAAAGAGGCACATGAGGAAAATGAGCGGAAGAAATGAAAGCCTGTGGTTTATCTTCATTTGTCAGATATCTATACATATGTTTTGGCTATTGGAAACCATGTTAGCCTTCCATGTTCTAAATTCCAACCAACACCTCTGTTTCAAACAGACATGCAAGGATGGAAAACAGTTCCGCACTTGACAGAAATGCAATTAAATCAAGAGTACAGCATATACTTGATGAAGGATGACAATCCACATTAAGAGCTATCCAAAGTAATCCATCTGCACATTTCGTAGTACCTCACACAAAGTGCAGGTGTGCTATGTGACACTAACTGAATTTGCAATGAATTTCCAATGAATGTCAGGAGGACATAATGAATGATTATTTAGACATGAGTGACAGTAATCACTCTCAGGTCTCTGTAACTATTTGATGTCTGTATCTGTGCTGTCTCTCTACAGCAAACCAGCACTGTTGGTGCAATTGCTTTTAGTTGCTTGCACAATCTGAATATGATCTGAAGACTGATAAGGTCATGTACAGTGCCCTCCACAAATATTGGCACCCATAGTCATCATGCAAAATCGCTGTAAAAAATATTCTTAATTACTTAATGTTTTTGATCTTTCATTCAAAATATTGGCAAAAATCTAACCTATATTTAAGGTATAATGATAAAAAGAAAAAAATAAGTCTAGTCATGAAATTAATTTTTTCACAACCCTATAAATTCTTAAGAGTGAAATCTAACTAAAGTATATTTCCATTCATATTTTATGTTTTTAAGTTAAGAACCCTTAAATGTTCAGCCATGACTTACTGATTCACTGGGGAATATATATGAGATGAGGCACAGGCCAAATTCCCTCAGTCATCCATCACTATGAGAAAATCAGACAATATAGCAACAATGTGCGTCCAAAGCTTGATGTACTGCACAAATCAAAAAATGGCTACACGAAAATAGCTAAATGGTTAAAAATGCCTATTTCCACTATCAGGGCAACAATTAAGAAGCTTGAAACAACTGGAGATGTTAAGAATTGGCCGGGAAGAGGATGTTTGTCTATACTGACCCCATGTACAGTGAGGAGGATGGTTCGAGTGGACAAAGAATGACCAAGAATCACAGATGGGGAACTACAGACATTAGTTAGGTCTTAGGTCACCATGTCTCCCAAACAATCAAACAACACCTATTTGGGGGGTTGCCAGAAATTATTTGAGGGGGGTTGTCAGAAGAAAGTCTTATGCCAAACAAGACTGGAACTTTCAGTGGGACCATGTTCTATGGTCAGATGAGACCGAAATAGAGGTTTTTGGCAACAAACACCAGAGGTAAGTCTGGCATGGACACAAAGATAAGCACCCATGCTCAATATGAAGTATGGTGGTGGATCTGGGATGCAACCACATAAAAACCTGAGGGATGAGCCAAAGACGCAAGTCCACAGATTGGACCTCGGAATCTGAAGGATCTGGAGAGAGTCTTTATAGAGAAATAGTCTCAGATCCTTTGCCATGTGTTCTCTGGTCTCAATAAGCATTGTAGGAGAAGATGCAGAGCTGCCCTTTGCAAAGGGAGGGTGCACAAAGTATTATATGAAGGGATGCCAATAATCATTGCATGCAGAGATTTGAGGAAATATTTATTTTCTGATAAAAAAAGATTAAGATTTTTTTCATCAGTGTACTTCAAATAAAGGTTAGCTTTTTTATTATTATTTTGAATGAAAGATCAATGGGATAAGCAACAAAGAATGTTTTTTCACTGTCTGTTTTGCTCATGTTTACCATGGGTGCCAATATTTGTGGAGGACACAGTATATTCTAATAAAGTACAAGGTTTGACTTGATAGATTTGCGCCTGAAGATGACAAATGAAAGTCAGTAAGTGCATGTGAAATAAGGTTTGGCAGTTCTGAATGCTGAGTGTTGTTGTCTATTCTTTATTTCAACATACTTATCAATTCACAGCTAATGATCAGACATCGGCTCAGACACGGTCAGTTCCCATCTTCCAAAATAATTATTCTGAATAGCTGAAGGAGATTTGCTTTGAGAGAGACACACACAGAGAGAGAGAGAGAGAGATGGAGGTAGAGAGACTTCAGTTTGACTTCCAATGAGGCTAACAAATGAGAATAACAATTTGTCAGATCACACATTTCAGTGTAAAACGGATGGTGAAAGGTCGTCACATTCTTCAGATCAAGTACATATTTGTCTAATGAACAGAGCAGTGTGGCCTTCTCTCAGCCAGCCTGCAGAGATCTGAGCTGTAGCAGTCCTCAGGGTTGGGCAAAATCCTTTGAAAAAGTAGTGATGGCTGAATACTGAATACACTGTCCCAAATGTATTCAGTAACGTATTCCATTACAGTTCAAAAAATATATATTCAGAATACATTTAGAATACATAGTAATAAAGTATATGGGAAAAAGTATGCTGTTTTAATTTACATTATTCATGGTTCTAATACAAAAATGAACACAAAATTCTCAATGTTATTTTGGCTCTTATGCCTGCTTAAATCCACTGATGCTCCCATAATCCCACTGCCCTTTCAGGACCTAAGTCAACAATTTACCTCATCCCAATAACATAATCTTGCAAATTTTACTATAAAATGAGTAGCTATGTGATTTTCAGTTAATGATATTGGAACACATGCACAATCCAGTACAATGCCAAAGCTAAGCTTATTACTCAAGAATACATCCTTTACTCAGTTCAGACATCCCTCAACAGAGTTTACTAATGCTCAGATTAATAACTGGCTGTTCACAGTAAATGAACAGAATATTTAGGCCTTAGAAGGTACTTCAGCATTTGTAAAGAAGCCATTGTTTGAGTTCTTCTTTTGATTAAATCTTTACATCATGTGTGATCATTTCAAAATAGTGACTTAACAAGCAGTCATGGTGCTTCTTTGAAAGATTGTATATATATTTTTACTGAGTGGGTAAGTACTTTAAAAGTATTCTTATAAAAATGTACACTGGAAATGTATTCTGAATAGCACCTTTACAAAATCTAACTTAAACAGATACTTAATTTTTGTATACTTGTATTCCGATAAATCCCAACCCTGTGTGTCCCATACTCTCATGCTTACATCTACAACCATCAGACACTGCTGGAGTTTATTCATTCAGTCATTCACACTATCAGCAGCAGCAGCTAAACTACAGATCCTTGGCTTGATGGAAGAACAAGAGATCCTAACATAGTCTGATGCAGCTAACCAATGAAGGTGTTGGGTGGCAAGCAGGTTAAAGGCCAACCCTAGAGATGAGCTGTTCTTTATTTTTCTGTATAGTCCGCTCCATCCATAACAGACTGATGTGGGACTTTCTGCGTTTTCCTTTTTTTTTTAAACATGACTGAAACATCCCTGACTCCTTTCACCTAAACAGGCCATGAGGCCATTTGTGCTGTATGTGCACTGAGTTATCTGTGGCATATCAGTACAAACGGTTTCAACCCCTGTACCTTTAGACGAATTTCAACCAGTATATCGGATGAACTGATATATTGCAAACTACTACTACTACTATTACTCTCTCTCTCTCTCTCTCTCTCTAGCTTAGACAGAGATAATTAGAAATCTAATTTAACACCTTAATCACAAGAGGTCAGGTGAAGCTCTTTATCCAAGCTGGTCAAGTGCGAAGATGTATTAAAGAGAAGGATTTTTATGCAGTGAAAACATTCATTGTAAGGGAAAGTTACAAAGGTGGGAATAAACTGGATTAGACAGTGCATTTCAATAAGCAGGCAGATGGGATTAATGGTTAATCTATCATGCAGAGAATAAGGAACCCAATTCAGTAGCAGATTATTAATGTCACCATTTCTGAAAAATATTTTTCAAGGTGAAATTCAGGCACAGAAAACTCCATTAAGGTAAGAAAGCTTTGTGTCTTAATCTTAATAAATATTTTCAGTACTATATCTAGCACGCTAATTTACTAATTGCTTTATTTACGACCAGAGCTGTTTGGGCTACATGTATGTATCTACTAAAGACTGTAAAGTTAAGGTTTACTTGTCATTAAATTGTCTCATTTACACTTAATTTTTGTTTTATAAGGCATATTGAGACAGCAAACATACTGTATGATTTTACAGTCTTTTTAATGTTCTGAGTGGAAAGAGTTTTATTTGAGCCCTATTGATTTCTAAGCAAAAATGAAAGAGATTTATACATGGACACTAAACTTACTCTTCTACAGCTGCTATGTGGAGAGAAATCTGATTAAAATAGCTTGCCTGCCGTCTGCCACTGATCTGTAAAGCAAAAACACTTGGTCCGGCAAATAGCTAATTTACCAACCGCTAATTGGAAGTGTGGCTAATCAACGCTCTATTGTGCAAAGTCCGGGTCGAGACGTGATGTCCCGTTCTCCATCTACAGGGTGAAGCAAAGCTTAGCGGTCCATGGAGCGGCAGAAATGGAACAGTACACACCATTATGAGCTCGCACCACTGTGAGCTTTCAGAGGGAAGCTTCCCTGGGGAACAGTAGTTTTACAGAAGCCTTTGTGGGACACGTGGCTGATGGCTGTCGGCTCACGCACGGTGTGTTACGCCTGCCAGCGGGAATAATGGAGAGAGGCGAGGTGGAGCAGCTCACACTCCTGACCTGGGCTCGTTCGAGAACCAGGAATCTCATTAAAAGTGAGAGAAAAGCCTTCTGACAGGCTCCCGCGTGACATCTCGCTCTCTGGCGCCCTGGCCGCCCCGGCCGCACTGTCAGTCGTGTCACTTCCCGTTTGCCGATTGAGCCCGTGATATTCTGAGGGACGGGACTTTGCTTGACAGCTTGTTGTTAAATAAAAAGCCAGTCATAAATTATTAACCCCCCCGGAATATTTGTACAGTCCACCCACCCACCCATGCAGGCACGATGTCGGTGGCTCCACCTGGGCCTAACTGTTCTCTAACTATTTTGACCTGTTTTAACCTGTGAAGGGTAAACTGATATTGATCATGGCTGACAAGACACTTTTGCAAGAGTAAACAAACATATCACCTAAGAAATTCACTTTTACAGGCTCTGAGTGGCAGAACTTCTGGAATCTGGAAACTGACATGAGATTAGGCTAAGGCAGTGCTTCGGAAGCAGAACACTAAGGAAAAAGAAAACATTAGCTGAAATAGCTATTAACCTGTAATCCACATGAGGCAACAAACTTTTAATGAGTTATGCTGATGTGATCATGCAAGTCATTGCTTAGGCAAACTCACTTTTCCTTAGCCTCTGTTCATTCAGTGGAAAACTGTAGGCCCAATCACCGCAAGATCTGATTAAGACATTTACATAAAGCTGAGACAAACAACAATTAAACAAGTGACACACATACACAGAATATGCATGTATTTGTTGTTGATTATGAAAGAGAGATCCAGTGAGCTGGAGGAAGAGACAGAGAGAGGAAGTGACAATCTATCGTCTACCATCACGTCAGTGACACCATGTAAAGCAGGCTTCAGGCTTGAAGAGTCATGCCAGGACTCAACAGAGCCCTCACACATCACACCTCTTAAGCTGCTGTTTGAAACATCAAAGAACATCCCTCAAATCGGGACATATCTCTTAAGCCTGTCCCATGATCTCTCTTAAAAGCAACCTTAATCTCTTAAAGTCAGCAGGTCTGAAGCCTGTTATTTCCTCCAGGTCCAGTCTTAGTATAAAGGCCATTCACATGGAGGGGTTCCCAAATCGCTATCTGCTTTTAAAAAAGGACACACAGTTCCACATTATTCCTGTCAGATTACACAACGTAACAGCAGACACAAACCAAATACTGCACTTTAAATTAGATATCTAAAAAACAGCTCTTTGATGGACAATGTAAATTCAGTTTTCGTGGAGGTGGTCCCTTGCGTGGGAAAACACACAGAATTTAATTTGCTCCACTCTTACCAAGCCCATAAATAAATGATATACAGTCAGCGAGGATATGCATCGAATTTCTAACTCATTTAACTCATGCATGTTTTATTGGCAAAGCATACAGCTACCCACCAGGGTCATTAAGCCTATAACAAAATCAATGACCACCCTGAGAAAGGGAACTGTACAGAACATTCACAGTCTTGGCAAAAGAACAGGCATTGCACTTGCACAGCTTACATAAGGGTCCAGGGGATGAACTCTGCTCTCACAGGTTAACACATCATAAGTGAGCCGGGCAGTCAATCAACAGTAATGTTACGGATTCATACATCAGAGGCAGGGCAGAACCTCTGTTATACACTTGACATAAGCTGCAAGTCTGAGGAGTTGTGCAGCGGTGTAGGCATCAACATATTGGGAGGAATGGTGCCCTTCTGGGTGGGGAACGTGGATAGAGAAAGAGAAGTTGAGGGGGGGACAGAGAGGCACAGCTCCTTTGACATTTCAGCACAGTAAGTCAATCCACAGCTCTTCCCGCAGCATTGGCAAAATGACTTATTGCTCACTACGCCTGTCAGGTCAACAATAGCAGTATTTTGAGAGCAGACAGAAGATTGCTGTATGAGTTATTCTCCGCTGATGTTTAAAATGACAATGGTGTATTTTGATAAGATAACAATATTTTGAATCCCAAATGTCACGGCACAGACAGTCTATTCAAGATGATCATTAAATGAGTTATTGACTAATGAATATAAATATATAAATATTATAGCTCAAGCCACTGAAATAACAAACAAGTGCTAAGATGCATCTTGTTAAGTGTATGGAAAATCTACAGCAGTTAAGTAGCGAACAAAAGAAGTATTCATACTTTGGGCAGACACTTTACTTGAAGACACACATTGCATTGTCACAGTGCACACACATCTGCATATGAGAGAGACTCTGAGTGCAGCCTAATCACAGTCTACTTCTCCCCAAATCAGCACAAACTTCTCCAGCAAGACACAAACAGGGTGAGACGTCTGATAAACACGTATGGGACTGCATTATGCAATACTAAATAACCCAAGCCTTGTGATGAAGACGTGTCCCTGCTTTTGCAGTACTTCCACATGAGAAAAATTCCCTCAGATTCTCACCTTGAAAATAAATGAGCCCAGAATCTCAAAGAAGACAATGGACTCAGCAGCATAGCTCTTGGTGAGTCTTTTTGCTCAAGATCCTTGATGTTTACAGTGGGAAACACAGTAATTATTGCCGTGACTAGCTGTGCGCTCTACGGGGCTCTATTGTACATGTGAGTCCACTGTTCTTTCCTCTGTCTTTTTACGGTGCTTTTGTGTCCCACAGCAGGCTGATTTAATGAGACGTTCAGGTTGTGATGTGTGTGCAGACATGAATATCAATTAATGTACTTGCTTGAAATTCATGCCCGTTCTCGGAAGACTGAGCACTGTACATTTGGAACTGAATCTAAAACAATTTGATCCTCCCCATGTTCCTTCCCACAGCACATATGAGTCTGGACTCTGTGATCAAGAAGCGGTGAATTTTTTCATATATTTAGGCTTCTGTTTCACCATGTGGGATAGTTGAAAATTCAACAAGCTGGAGAAAAGTGAAAGCCTACAAAGTAAACTTATGCAAAACATGGAGAACATAAAAATCTTTCATTTCAAGATTTTCATTCTGTGCAAGCAAGATCCAAAATAATACTTTCCAAAAACACAGAGGAAAGTTTTGCCTCCCTGATGAAGTTTTTGCAGCCTTGGAATGAAGTGACTACAGAGTAGCAGGGGGGCTCTGAAACACGGCTGTCTGCACTTAAACTGTCCTTGATTTCTTTACAGGGTGGGACAGAAAGAGGGGGGGCAGTAAACACCCCTAGCTGAAGCACTCCCAAAAAAGTGACAGGGTGATAGATTGTGACTGCATCAGTGGAATTTTTAATTACCCTTTGTGACCTTTTCAAAGGTGCCACCAAAATATATTTGTTCTAGCCTTGAACAAAGCCATGCTCAATAAAATGATCCACTTTTTAGTCTAAATAACAAGACAAGGTAGTTTAAGTGCAGAAAGGGGGATGAGAAGAAAGTAAGCAAAAACAGAGAGAGAGAGAGAGAGAGAGAGAGAGAGAGAGAGAGGGACAGAGATAGAGAAACTTTAAAAGAGGCAGCACCCCACCTGAGGGTAGCTGGTTACAACTCCCGAACAGGGCTGAGTGTGAGAAGCTTTGATGATCAATGATGACAGCTCAGCAAACAATCTCTCTCTCTTCTCCCTCTCTCTCTCTGTCTCTCTCTCTCTCTCTCTCATCGAGCTTCCTCTTTCTATCACTTGATTGTCCATCGCCCTGGGGAGAAGCAAGCCAGTGGCTCAGAGCCTCTTTCTCTCTCTTTTCTTCCAGTCACCCCCCCTCATTGTTCCTTTGACTAAACCAGAAAAGAAATACAGCACAGAAAGAGCAGGTGTTTTGGAGCAACAGCAGGGGAAATAATCAACCACGTCAAAAAACAAAGGAAAGTACACAATCTGAGGACCCATGATGAATCAACTATGATTACCCTGAAACAACACATGGTTTTCCTTGAAACAACAGAGTTTTAGAGGCATGAAAAAAGTGAAAGAACTAAGGCTGGCAACTTTTGAGTACCAGATTTTGTGAAGCCTAGTGGCCTGCTTATTGCTTCATTATTTTTACACACTGTAAGATTTTCACAATTTAGGGAGGGCTGAGATGATTACATATGTATGTGATAACAAGCAGCAGGACTTGCCCACAATTGTATTTTCAGGCCTCTTTGAGAATTGAAGCATCACTAGGCAACATGAGCTTAGAGATTCAACACAAGAATTATACAAAGAGTTCCTAGAAAACCAATACAGTGGCAAGCAAAACCTCTTTCTCAAGGGAACAGATAATACATACTTTCTCGGATTCACTAGGGCTAATCTAAAATCAGCCTGAAAACAGTTGGATGACAACTTTGGTCGAGTACACATGTGCGCACATGCATGTGTATATTTTAAAGGTGGGTATGATTGACAAGCAGTCGGTCTGAGCCTTCTCCTTGGCACTGTTACGGCCTCCTCTACAGGTATTATTTACAGCCCTTGAGGTGGATGGTTGTAGCTGAAACTCAGCCTCCGTGACTGTGTGAGTTACCAGCAGACCCCCATGGTCCATAATGCGAGGTGAATACAATCATCTGCAAGCTGCCGGATCCCAGATGAAACTCCCCTGGGGCTGAGCAGGCCTCTCCACAAATAACAGGCAGCGGTTCACATTTCAGCCAGGCCTGTCAGCCTTGGTGGACTGCTAGGTAAAAGATCGCCACGCAACTGTATTAACTTGTTTGTTCAATTTCCGAGAGCCACATAACTTCTTTCGCCGGCAGCCGCCGACCCATCAGTGTGCCGGGGCCATCCGTTTTCCTGCACAGCACAAAACAGGTGCAGCTAAGTCTAATTTATACTTCGCCATTCAGGTGTGGCACATCATCCTTCACAGTCGATGCTAAATTCTGCTGCCTTCCCGTGGCTGATGGAGTGATGCTGGATATGCCTGGGCTATTTATCTAATATCAGCACACTCAGTGCATTTACATGTGATTTTTCAGAAGTGCCCCAGGGGAACTATTCCGAAGCCCAGGCACAGCATGCTGCGCCAAGGTGAACATCAGCAAAGGTATTTAGCTCTTATTTACGAGTCTCACATGAGAAGATGTGTGTGTGTGGGATACATCACATCAATGAGGCTCTTCTCCATAAGTGATTCAGATTTGCTTCAACGTGGCGGATTTATTACTAGTCCTCGTTTTCTGTAGCTGTGCAGTAGGGTAATTATTTTTGGACTCGGCAAATATCCTGGTCCTCTGAAGGATAAATACAGCTTAGTTTTGTAGTTTCAGCAGTTAGTTTTACACCATCTCTAGCTTTTAGTACTCTGATGTATTGGTGAGAGGTGGCTCAGCACTGTTGTAACATGCACTTGCAGTCGCTCCACATTTGCTGCCAAAATGCATCAATCTATACTCATTCTCGAGCCATGCAAAACACTTCGCTCTCTTCTTTAGAGTTGAGAGCATCTTTAGAATAATCAGCTGGAGCAGGGATAATTTGGCAAGAAATCATTAAGGAGTTCATTCGAGCAAATAATTACATTAATTGATTCAGATGAGAGCACAGTGGCACTTAATAAACACAGAAATAAACATGCAGATGCTCAGGAGGAAGTTAATAAAGTGACAAGGTGCTCATGCAAAACAACACAGGGGGCTCACGTGGAGCCTACGCACGTGCATAGCAGTCGAGGACCCATAATTGTGGAGTGCTTAAATAAATAAATAACAATTAAACACACTGTGCTTGAGTCAGGACAGCCTACTCCAAGACTCAGTGCTAATTAATTCTTTAATTAATTTTCGCGTAATGAAGGCCAACTCAATTGTGGTTTCTGAGGCCAGAGGTGCTGCCACTTTGTCTACTGTCTCCCCAACTGCAGGATGAGAGGAGGGGATTATGGCTCAGGTGCTTAGCCCGGAGTGGCCCTCCACATTTTCACACCCAGCTGCGCACATAATGCAAAAGAACTGGGGTTACAGTGCATTCAGTGGAATGCCCTCACCTGTTTACTGATCACTCAACACTGAAAAGACCACTGAAAAGGCCTTAATGTAATTCACTCATGTGACTGTCATAAATTTCAGCCAAAATGAGCAAACAGATGCATCTCTGATAGAGCAACAGTAGATTCATTTTACACTACAGTTATCCTATTCTGGACCACCGCCAGTTCTTTCTACTGACTAAATTACCTGTTTCAGTTGACACTCTTTATTTACATAGCTCTGCTGAAGCTGGTGGAGACACAGCACTGTGGATTATGACACTCCAGAGAGCCGAGTGCAGCTAATTAATGTGACAGATTAAAAGAGGTCTTTCAGTTCACTCCCTTAAAAAAAGACACCTAAACAACAAGTTGTAACTGCAAGCCAGCAACAGAAAATGCCACCATTTCAAATTGTAAACCTAATAAGCCTATTTATTTTCTAAGAGGCTGTGACGCTGCCTCCAGACTTATTGCCACAGGGCGGGGGACCTCTTCTGAAAGCCAGAATCATCTTGACAATTAGCAGGGCTAAAAACAGAGTGGGAAATTAGGTAAAGAGACCACTTACAAATGCGTAAAATTATGTTTAACTCTCCACTCCTGTCAGATAAGGATTGATTCCATCTCTTTATTACAACACTTTAATTAAATCCTGACCAAGGATCATATGGTCACTCTCGAAGTAGATCAAATTATGGGCAGAAAAGATTCATTTTGAAGTCGTGACTCTTTAAGAGGGGAAGAAATCTGGGCGATGGAAGAGAGGCAAATGTATCTCACTAAAAAGGGAAGACAGACACGAAAAACGCTGGGAAGGAACTGGAGCAAGCAGCTGTCTCCAACCTAGAAAATGTCATGTCCTGTTAATCTTATCTGAATGCCTGCCCACTGAAGTGGATTTAATTTCACACTAACATACCTAGAAGAGTCTTGCTCTTGCTCCATCAGACATGCAATAATACACACACACACACACACACACACACACACACAGATTTCTACTCTCTGACAAATTCTGGAATTAGCAATCATAATCCAGTACTATATACATACAGGTAATTATGCGCACACACACACACACACACGCACACACACCAAACTGGACTCCTACACACACACAAAGGAAAAAAAAGGAAACATAAACAAAGACAAAAGTTTTCTTCTGATGTATGACAACTGAATTTGATACTTCATTCAACGCACAAACACACACACAAACACTCGGATATGAAAAAAAAGACAAAGATAAAGATATATAGAGAGAGTGAAACATTGGAAGGAAGAGAGACAGAGATGGAAACAAAGAGAAAGAAGTGCAGAGAAAGAGAGACAAAGAAAAATAGAGAGATAGACAAAGAAAGAAAGAGTAAGAGAGAGAAAGAGAAGAGGGAAAGAAAGAAAGAAAGAGGCAGAGAGAAGTATAATCTATTATATTTAATTGCTGTTTCACTGAATTTGTATGATTCCTCCGTCTTCATGTGATAAAACACAACATCCAGTAAACAGTATTCAAATATAAGCAGCTCAGACGGTTAACCAAGTACACAAGTACGAGTACCTGGGCACATCCCTAATAGAGACAGAGAC
>JAILXH010271848.1:15219-26764 GCA_023558415.1 Piaractus mesopotamicus | reverse complement strand
CTCAAAAACAGCAGTCCATGACAAATTACCAGTTACTTTTGTCAGTCTGTAATGAGATAACTTATTACAAGTCCTGGAAAAAAGTAATCTCACTACTCAGTACTTTACTTCTAAGGTACAATTTGGAAAATACAAGGGAAAATCCATTAGTCATTTTCAGTTCAGCTAGTTATGCCTTATTAAAGTTAGGAACAGCTAAAGCTATTTGAAAACCTAGGAAGTAGCTACTGGAAACAATTCAAAAACAGTTGCCTTGACATCTTTTAGAATAAAATGTAACATGTACAAAGCTATTTCTGAATGAAAATCAAGTTGAGTGAGGTTAGAGCTCGCTCTTTTACAGCAAGAGTCATTTTTCATGATACCATGATTAGATGCTTCTGACAGATTGCTCACAGAGTTCATGATGCTTCCTATGCCTGCTCTTCACTGCTCACATTCACAATTGAAGCAACACAGTCAGCTGGCACAGTGCACAAATGTATGTTCAAATGCATTGTGCATAATTAGTATAAGCTAGAAACATATGAGTCGCACAGGTAAACATTTTATTAAGTCGGTAATTAAAGTGCGATTCTATTAATTAGGTTGGCTTGACAAAGCTAACATACTGGTTTTCTTTATCTTTTTTGTTTTATTATTATACTACCCTAGCCTTATTATTATTACCTTCTACCTTATTCTACCTTGGGAGCCACTTGGAATACCCTAGCAACAGCATAGCAACACCTTAGAAACCACCTGGGATAACATAGCAATGGCCTAGCAGCTCCTTAGCAACCATCTGGGATACAATCACAATGGCCTGACAATACTTTAGCAACCACCTGGGATACCATAGCAGCAACCTTGCGACACCCTAGCAGCCACCTGAGATATCTTGGCATAGCAGTAGCTTAGAAACTACCTGAGATACCAAAAGCGACCTAGCAGCACCTTAGCAACCAAATTCATTCACAGTCTTTCCCCTTGTACTTTAAACTGTAATGCGCTGCACTAAACACTGAGTGTTTAAGAACATTTTAATGTGAAGTTTTCATCCTGGAACATTTGAAATTGAATTGTATAGCTTCTAATTTTAGAAGCTACACATAGTGGCTTGTGTTATACTCAGATATGTCACTAATTACTATGTCTGCAACTAATTTTGAACTGAACTACAGTTCAAACAGGTAGCCTGTCCCAAGGCACCACCCCAAAGATTGCTCCCCTACTTTCACTTGTAATCAGGCGCTTGTGATTTATACAGTACAGTAATGCATAGCAATGTTTATAAGGTACATTTCTAAAATATTATGATTTATGCATGAGCCCTTTTCCTGCTCGCTGGATGAAAAATAACACAAAGATTGTGATGATTCTCTAGGGCTCGATATTACTCCAACTTAAGACTTTATTCTGTCCTGTATCCATAGCAACTGATGCTAAACTGGGTTCCGCGCAGCTTCTCGCACACCTTTGTTTGGCCTTATAACTTCTTCAGAGGTTTGCCAAAGAAATGATCCGTCTTTTGCTGCCTGTAATTAAGGGATTTTACAAATTTGTTTTAAATTTGCCTGTGTAAATTATACTTTCTCTTCTTCCTTTTTGAGCCCTTTGGCAAATTCCCATATAAAGGGAAGAGCGCCTTTGCCAGGAGACACACGCACACGCGTGCACACTTCCTAGCTTTCATTTTCTTGAAACGCAAAACTTCCCCTCAGTTTCTCCTGTAAATTACCCTTTAGAGTAAATGACACATTGTCTTGTATCCAAACAAAGGCTTCTCGGAAGATGCACTGCGTGCAGGTAATTACCGCCTTCTTTGTACAGCTTCTTGTGATGTCAGCTGCAGAACAACCGCGACTAAAAGGGGCCTCTAATTCTAATTCAATGATTGAGGACTGCTCAGTGTATGTTAATTAAAAAACAAAAAGCATTTGAAAACATGACAAAATAGGATGCAGCCCTCAGATAAATCTGCTGTGGCTCTTTAATGCCTCATATGCTTGCAAATGCACCATAACTGGTAGTTTTAGGAGAGCACATAATTAATGAATTATAATTAATGAGTTATGAACTTTTTAAGAAGCTCAAACAGCTTTTTTCTGTTTTCGAAATGTCAGACTCCAAGCCTGGTACAGATTTGTGCTTTAGCTGTGCAAAAAGCTTTTGAATCCCTGTGGTGTCCTCCTGTATTGACTGCTAGCCTGTTCGTTGATGTATCTATAGGATAATAAATACAACCAAGCTAGCAATACTGTAATAAATAAATAAGCCATCATAAAAGAAACTAAATCATACCAAAAACAGTGATCCTATCTTTACTCAAAAAAAAAAAAAAACAGAAAAAAAACAAAGAAAAAGCTGAGGTATCTAAATAACTAGGTAGCTACCTTGTTAACGTTTAGCTTGTTGTGCTCCTCATTGGAGTAATTCTCTTCATTGAATTAATGATTTAAAGACAGTTACTGCAGTTATACGACTGCAACAATGTGTTCGGTTACCTAGCAGTAACGTTAGCTGTCTGCGCTCCTTCTCCGTTCACCAGCTAACAAAAAAATAAATATTTCCCTGCTTCCAAAACTCCATCTGAAACGATTATTATCCAATCACCCCTGATCCGTAGAGTGGTCAGAGCTCTGGCACGCTTTTCATCAGGATGAATGTTCTTGAATGTTCCTGTACTGACTTGTGAGTCATGTGTGCGTCCATATGAATAAACCTCACACGCCCACTCCCACCTCTACACCCATCTGTGTACTCATAAATCAGCTCAGTTGTATTCAGTAATAATTTATACAGGGTAGATTGGAATATTGTGAAGAGCAGAAGGTGTTTTAGATGTTCCTCTCAATGTTATGTTTTGGGGACAGTAAGACCTTCACTAAACAAGAAATGATAAATAATAAACTATAATTAATTATAGATACATATGAACTGTAAATTTCTAGTGTGCCTGCACTTTAATGATACCACAACAAAACAGAAGTGGTAGGAGTAGTATACTATATGTCAAAGTTTGTAGACACCTGGTCATCCAGCTTTTCTCCTGAAATTAAGAGTATTAATTTGCTGCAGTGACAGCCTCTCCTTTTATAGGGAGGCTTTACGCTAGATGTTGGAACATTGCTGTGACGATTGGATTGCATTCAATAAGAAGAGCATTACTGAGGTCAGGTACTGATGTTTAGTTATGGATCCAGTCCAGCTCCTCCCAAAGGTATTGGATGGAGCTCCATCACTCCAGAGAACACAGTTCCACTTTTCCACAGCCCAGTGCTGGGGTGGGGGGCTTTATACCCCTCTAGCCGATGTTTGAAAGTGGGCATGTCATATTTGGCAGGTGCATCTCACTCTATTGGCAGTGCCTTTCTTTTGAGGCTGTACAAGCTGAGGAAATTGTACAGAATCGTTGAGGATCCCAGAGGTTACAATTTGAAGCAAGTTCCTGACACTGTTGTGCTATTTCTTACTTCATTTTCTGGCACTGTGCATGTGTAATTTTATGTCATAATTCGCAGCCAGCAAGATGTGGTTCAGGCACCGAATATCTCAATTCAGACGCTGAATATTTGTCAGAGTGCCTCTCAGTCGCTCTTGGTTCCAGGGAACACTCTGGCGAGCCATTGAAGAGCAGTGAAGCAGTGTTTTTGGAATTGAGCCCCGCCCCACTGGGAGTTTGACACACTTTCCTCTGTAAATCACTTCCACCAGCAGAAATCAAATTTCTAAAACCTCCTAGGTCTCCTAGGCAAGAAAAAAGCTCTCTAATAGAAACAGGTTTTCAGAGCCACAAAGCAGAATCCCTCTTGGCATCCCCACAAAAAATAGGCATCATAGAGTTAGGCTCTTTCTTCATTTTCTTTCAAGCTCAAGCACCAGCCATCAAGCTTAGTGCAGGGGGAAAAAACGTCTGTTTACTCTGTTAAATATCTCAGCAAGTGCTATAGACGATAAGAAAGCACATCATGATGGCGGAGTGCTCCACACCCAACCAGGCGCGGAGCTGCCGACCTCTATCAGCGGCCATCTTGGGGATCCTTACTTCTCGTCTGTGTACGAGTTGGCCTTTAGCCCGAGGGCTGCTTGATTAGGGGGTTGTTTTTTTGAGGGGAGGCGCCATGTCTCCTTTGATAGGAGCAGAGAGTACACAATCAGCCGGCGATAAGCAGGGGGAGATAGGCATGGGGAGCCGAGGCCTTTGATGAATGACTCTGTCAGTGGTGCGGCCCAACTGGAACGAGCTTTGTGAAGACGTGCAGGGTCCGTCAGTCATGTTGGGGAATGAGGTCCCGCTGAGCTACCTCAGCTTGTGTTCTGGTCAGTCTGTTACTGGATGAGCATTGCTGGATGTTACAAAAACACCACAGTCTTTTCAGTCTTTTTTTTTGGAAGAATATTGATTTTGTAATGAATTCATTTATTCATAACAGCCAAACTGAATTTCATCACAACCTGGTTAGACACAGTGGGTGCCAGGTTACTAGGTACATCTACCTTGCAGGGACACTCACTAGCCATTTAACCAGAAATGCCCACCAAAAATGTGCACTTTTTGAAGATTTTCGACTGTAGGTCATCTCTTGCTGTGCAGTTATTTTTGTTCTACCTCTCATCCAGTTACAGTTTACAATATAAAGGTGGAAATCTTATAGTAAATTGCTGTACACTACCTTCGTGATATACATTGCTCACAATAATGATCATATTCTGCAATACCAGTATTTTTGACAATACACACAATATTCCAATACAGTTCTTTGTCCAAGCCCTTATCCATTGTAACTGACCAAACATTCACATTAGGAGGCGACAAGTTGATAATGTTGCCTTAAGTTTGTCTCTTGTGGGTGTGGTTGAAGCTACTGGCAAGAAAATGTAAAAATTGTCTACTATCTGTATTTCTGCTTTGCACAGTATGTGAACCACTGCTTTAAGTTTACATGTTCATAGATTTCTCTTCCATTTTGGTATGAGACTGTTGTGAATAGGAAAAAAAATGTTGGTAGGAATAAAAAATTCAGAGAGTAGGGTCTGGGGACCTCTGTCCAGTGGCTTTGGCCAGGCCTGTAAAGATGACGGGTCTCAACCCAGTTCATTGTAGAATTGTTTTGGGATGTTGTCCCCCCAGACTTTTTTAATTAACCTGCTTAATGTGCAGTTGCTACTTTTTATCTGAGTATTAACACATCAACAAAACATGCAGCAACTTAGCAATGTTAATTGGCATGTCTTATTAACAAAACATTTAAAGAAAATTAAGGAAGAGTGAAAAGTCCTCTGCTTATCTCTTCTACACGTCTTCTCTCAAATGTCCTGCTAACACAAACATTTCTTTTATAGTTTTTACATATTTTAGAAGCTAAAAAGTGGGCAAGAAAGTAATCTGGCTGCCTTCAAATTTGAACAGAAACAAAATATAACATGCATTGTTTTCTTAACCTACTATTTGATGTCACTGAACTTTTATAACAGCTAGTTTACTTACTTTTATAAGTTAAATTGATTACTGTTTTTTATTGTAGATTTTCCTTTTTACAGACATTTCAGCCACGCATGCTTTTCTCTCCTTTTCACTCATACGCTCTCTTTCTCTGCTGTGCCTCTCTTTCTCTTGCGCTCTCTCTCTCTCTCTCTCTCTCTCTCTCTCTTGCTCTGAGAGGTGGGTGAATATGCCCTGAATAAAGTCAGAGATGATGAGAATGATGTATGTAAGCGAGCTGGGGTGAAATATGATATGTCGATGTTATAAGGTTCGGGGCTAGTTAAAAAATATTTAGGGCTTTGGCCCCAGAAGCCCAGGCCAGGCGATGCCCTTGCTGGTGTCTACTATTGGTCCATGGAACTCGTTGGAGCCAGTCATTTAGATTGATGCTTCACTGCATCATAATTAGTTTGCATAAAGTTTAGAAAATCTGAACATGACTTGTTGCTTGTTGCCATGACGCTACATCACTTGTTGCTTTTTGCTAATTTGCAGCTACAAATGGCCTACTTCCACAGGAAATTACTATTCTCCTGCCACTCTCTCACCTGCTGATGAATGCAGGTTAAATGTCAGTTTCCCAGACCGAGATTAAGCCTGCATGTCTCTTGCAGTGGAGAATCTCCATTCAGAATGCTGATTGGACCAGGGCTAGGCTTAATCCCTGTCTGGGAAAACCAATTCTAAGAGTTAAGGATGTCCATACGATCACAATGATGAAACAGGTGGCTGTACATATTTATTGTGTTACCTCTGTCTTATTGATGGTTACTGCAAATTACTAAGGCTGAAAGATGAAAGGGTTTTATATCACATTTGAAAGAGTGCAATTTTCAAATTGCAAGAGCTGCAATTTTAATTATACTCTATATTAACAACACTGTTGTCTTAAACTTAACCTAATAACACAGAGCTTGTGAATCGCCTATAGATGAGTCAGACCAATAAGAAGCAACCAATCACCCATATGTTGTGACATCACAACCTCACCTAACTGGCAGTCGGGAACAGTACATTCAGTGGTCAAGCTTCAAACTAGAAAAAGTGGATATTCTGGTCTTAAGCATGGACCTCAATTTATAGAAAGCAATAGCAATTTAAATTGCAGTCATAATATTGGTCAGAAAATTTGAAGTTAGATATTTTCCCCAAATTATTCATCCCTTCACATTACAAGTTTGTTTGTTTTATCAGTATTTAAAATCCTAAGTGGGCCCAGACTTTTGATTTAAAGGATGACGGTGCCTCTTGCTTGCTTTTCCTTCTGATCTACTACCTTTACTGCTGGTTTTTCTTCTTCACCACAAGTTAATTTTTGTTCACCCCGGCTTTCACTGCAATTAGATTAGCGCCCCCTTGAGGAGTTAGGCAGTAATGATGTTCTGGTAAATCAAAGTGGCAACAGATACAGTGTGAAGAATCTGTTTAGAACACTTTAATAAAAATGTCAGTACTTGGAGCTTGAGTTTTCAATGATGTCTCACAAGAGAAGCTATCATGATGAATTGCGGTATTGATTTTTTGTCTCATACATAATACAATTTTGAATGTTTTCAGAATTGTATTATGAAAGTTGAATAGCCTTCTACCTGTAAGGCCTTGTATGTTCCCTGTGTTTGAGGGAATGCTCATCAGCCTCGTGAACTATTGCTGACATGGATGAAATGCAAATTCAGATGAACCGATGGCAGGGTTCAGTCTAAATGCAAATGTGAGATGGTGGTTATAATCTGAATTATGGGCCCATCTGCCTTAGAAGACATGGGAGCAACTCCTCACTGAGAGCAGGTAATTGCGTTCATTAAAGGCAAGTTGCTGATGGTGGGAGAACAGCTGTGGAGGTCCATGCTGGAGAAACTCTGCATGTTCCCCAGATTCCCAGGTACTTCCCAAGTGGCCCCTAGTAACCATGCTGAAATCTCCAGATCCTTGTGTTAAGCTCACAGGCTTATTGGCATTCCAAACATGGAAGCACTCACAGAGCTGAATTATCTCCATGCTGGGCAGGTAGGCCTGCTTGGATGTCACCTTGTGCCCTTTACGAAGGTCCAGAGCCTGTGGGCTGTTGGGTTTTTCGCTAAGACTGCTTCACTCCAGAACAGACTTCACTCCAAATTGACCATCTGCCAACAAGTCAGTGCAAATGGTGGCAATTTCTAACAGCTATATGAAAACTGTTGAACTGGAATTTATGAGTTAAAACTGGACAGCAGTTAAAATGAAGACGTTATAAAGGAGGAGGCGGAATATGAATGGGAACGTTCAGCATGGCATCTGTTGACGAAGAAAGTCCTGCTCTTCAAAAACATGAACCAGTTGGCTTGCTGGTAAAGCCACAAGTGGGAAAAGCTCCCCTTCAATGTGGAGAAATGCACATGCACAGCAGCCAGAACAGCCCAAAAATTATGTTTTTGTGTATTGTTAGAGCCAAACGCTACAATCTGTTTATGCTGTTTTTATCAGATTTTATCAGTGATTTCAGATATGTTTTGAAAAATTGATTAGGGTTTTAGTTTTGGGTTTATATTGTATGACTGGAAATGCCTGCCTGGTGTTGCCAAGATGGGTGTTTAGTTGACAGACTTACCTATAAGGACTGTTCAAAAATTACTAGGAATAGGAGTTTTTAGTTTTTGTTTGTTTGCTAAATAAAAGGCATTTGAGAAAGCTTTCTTTCTTGTAAAAGCAACCTACACATCTGTGCAACAAATAGCAGTGTAAACTTTGTTTCTAGTATGTACCGTTTATGGGCAAATCAGCTGGAAGTGCAAATGTTACAACTTACACCATAGGCGAGGTACTGTAACAGAACTGTAACAGACAAACAGTTGCTAAAAGGTCTGGTGCAAATAATACAAAAACACATTTAATTTAATTTAATTTTATGTTGTTTAAACCAGACAAGTTTTCCAATAATATATACGTAAAACATAAAAAGTGGTGCCTCAGGGTAACAAATCCACATCTCCTGGTGGACAAAATTTAGTCACGCTATGCCTGGTGGCAAAAAAACTCTGTTTTTGGCATGGTCCAGCTTGTAGATTATACACTTTACTGCACCAGAGTAAAGCACCTCCTTCAGAAAAGCAAGTATTCATAATTTTTAATCTATCCAAAAATATAATTTACATCTGTTAATGTGAAGCTGAATTATTAATATTCAGTAACATATAAATAATTATTATGACATGAGAAATTGCTGAAATATGTTTGTTGCCTTGAGGCAACATTGTGCCACAGTGGAATGGATTTATGCAGAAGCAAGTGAGGTGTCACTTACACAGCCACATCAGAGAACACTGGAGTTATTGTTGTTTTTCATTTAGAATTATTTTTATTTTTATTGTATTTTTTGCTTATTCTGGAAATCTAACAAAATATTTAACATGTATACTTTTTTAGAGGCTAGAAGCCCCTTCCACTCAATTATATCATGTAGCAGTCAGCAATCAAAATATTTTACTAGTATTATTAAATCAAATCAAATCACGTTTATTGTCACATCACATTTACACAGGTGCAAGATGAGTGAAAATCTTAAGTGCGTAGCTCCTTGTAGAATTTAAATACAAATATGTATAAAGAAAGAAAAAAGAAATATATAAACACACATATACACATATACACAATATACACTACTATTGCACTTCTATTGCACTATTAGTTTTGTTTAGAAAATGAACAGCAATTCCATTTTTGTTTTAGCATAGTTTTAACATGTTTGTAATTTTCAATAATTGTTTGATGTTTAAGAAATTGAAGCAACACTTCAAGAGCTTTTATCGTGTGAACATGGTTCCCTTGAAAATTGCATGAATTACAATTTGTACTGTTAAAAAAATCATCCAAAAAATATAGTTACTCAGTTTTTTGTTTTTTTTTACAAATATTTAGAAGAAAAATCCAGTTTTCTATATTAAGGTCTGTGTCATTTCTTTCCATTGTTGTACAATGTGGCCTCAAGGCAGCAGACCCCAAAACACCACCCACATGTATAATAATAATGTTTTTGATTTTTGTTATCAGACCCATTTTATACAAGAAAAGTGACTCAAACATTTTTTTAAACATTGTTCTCCTAATGAGTGCAATAGGGGGATACGTGTCAAAATAAATATGTGTAATGAAAAGAGCCTGTGTCAGATGTGGCAAAATGAGTGTTGTAGTATGTTTTTGATTAATTTGTGGATAAAAACCTCTGAAGATGTAACTTTGAATTTCTATGGAGATGTGTGGACTTCTCTCATTGTTTATTTAGGGAACCTTAGTGAACAACACTGTGTCAAAACTAACTGCCATGTGGAGGCTATTAGAAAGTCAGGCTGGCATTCACTGTGTGAGTTATGTACATGCTTTAAAAGGAGGCTGTGTTAAAGCCACCAAGAGAGTAGTTAAATTAATATAGGTGTGAATTCTGTGACTTATACACAGTTCAGTAATCAAAAAGCATTTATGATATGTTGAATTTCAATAAGTGTCTGTCAGTTTGCTGTTAAAATTTGCAGATGAAGTTGCAGTGGGAGTATAAGAAAATGACCAAAAGCATGCTCTACCGGAACCTGTTTATTTGCATAAAATGTCCATGTTTCAATTTACCCTGTTAAATTGGACCCACTCTCCATTCTCCATTAACCAGCACCAAATGCTTGCTTGGGTGCGCAACACTGAGTGTTCATGTTTCAAGATCAGATTTTATAAGCCAGCATTGTACCTGTTTGAGAAATTATTTAACCATGACTATTAAAAACTGAAAGAACACGGCGGTTCCGTTGTAAAAAGGTTTTAAGGTGTGCTCGAAATATAACGCTAATTGTGTTCAATACGTAATTAGCAAACAAAGGATGTTTATTGATTAGATGGAGTTTATCGAGAGTGACAGAAAATAAATGACATGAATAAGCAATAAACGCGATGGACCTCATTAACCGTGGAAAATTAGCAAGTAGCCTGACTCGAACCTCAAACAGGAGCTGCTTTTGTCAGACTTCAACCTCACTCACTGAGTTAATCATGATGTCAGTGGATCACCCTTCAGCCGGATATTGATCAGCATTGACTTTGTCACACAACATCTGCCACTTTGAACATGAATGCACACCTACCCTTACCAAAAAAGTCACATCAATTTCACAGGTGAAAAAACATGGGTTTGGCACTCTTCACGTGTGATAAAATGTATTATTGCATGTGAAGAGACATGTTTACATGTGATAAAATGTGATCACGTGAAAAAGAGTTCACATGTGAAAAAGCGTGTCGTTTACTGTGTGTAAACATGTTTTTTGCACACTTCTCATGTGAAATAGGAGTTTTGCGTGAGTGTATACACACAACAGGTCTGCACAGGTATGAAATTGAAGCTCGAACCTGACCTGACCTCATACGCACCTTAACCCTTTGGACGCCTCAGCGGCTTCTGCTGGCTGCTCTGCTTTTCACTGTAAAGGCTGTGGATGGCTGTGATTTAATAAAGTGAATTCAGGCAGAAATCACAACAATTACAGTGATCTTCGACACAAATTATGTTGATTGTTAGATATTTTATTTTTGATGAAAATATCTCAGTGTTTAATTTTTAAAATTTTTATTCCAAATGTATACATCTCTTTTTACAGTGTCTTCCACCAGCAATGAGACTTAAAGCAAAAGTGTCCTGTTTATCAGATTCACAGACAGAAGACTATGACAGGAATTTTGCTCAGCTAGATGCAAATCTTTTAAAATCTTTGTTTAGTGATTCAAAATCTGTGAAAAGTTTTCAGTTATTTTATCTGCTTTACTGAACATGTAGCCAAGTTCATGCTCCAACACCAGTGAGAAAACCTCAGTAGGCAAACGTAAATCTCGTCCAGTGCGATGACACACATTATTTCCATGTTTGATAATCAATCAGTCAATCAACCTTTATTTAAACTCAGAATACATTGGAGACCCTCATGTACAATGTAGCCAAGCAATTCAGAACCATTAAAATTACAGTATAGTAACTTAACAGGTAACTCATCAGATAAGGATAAAATACATAAATCATAAATTAATGAAATAAATGAAATAGAAGATGTAAGACAATAAATTGAC
>JAILXH010271848.1:4127-14859 GCA_023558415.1 Piaractus mesopotamicus | reverse complement strand
AAAAAAAAAAAAGTGAAAGTAAAAAATAAAACAATAGCTAAGACATAGCTAAAACATACCAAAAATCATATTAAAAGTTAAGTAAAATCAAATAAAGTTGCAGGTTGATTGGAGGTGGTTATAGACTAAAAGTTTAGAATGTTCATGTGACACCAGAGAGGGACGTTTTAGAGTTCTGGTTCGTGTCAAGCAAAGTGTGGATCTCATCCTGGCCCCAACGCTAATGAAGAGCCAATCAGGATTTGCTGGATTCACAGCTCTGCAGATTCGTTTGATGCATGGTTGGGATTTTGGACGTGTGCACACCCAGGCCTTCAACTACACTTACCCTTGAACCCCTTCTTTGATACGTTTGCGTGCATCTTCAAAAAGTTGAAATCACTTTCAAAGGTTTTTTTAGTGAAATTTAGTCAGACTGCCTCAGAACTAACTGTTATATTCCCCAGAATAATTACTTACAGTTTGGAGTTTGTACCTCACGCTTACCTTGTTATTACCAAGAACTTGGGAGACTAAAAGAAAGCATTACCAGTAGTTCTTTAAGAGTCTGTATTATAGAAATGAAATATTAGGTTAATATACTGTGTAAACAGTGTTTCAGCAAATACAGTTCATTTCCCAGTACATACAGAAACCAAGCTGCAAAAACAGCTCATTTTAATCCATTGTTTTTGTGATGTCCAAAATTTTTACACATATTCAGCCTATAGAAGTTCAGGCCTGCTCATTCACACTAAAGTCATAATGAATGTTTCAGCCCAGAAGAGAACAAACCTAAATATGGTATTTTTCTGCAAATTTTATTGCACAATTTCTGTTCTTGTGCTAAAAAAAAAAAAAATAAAACATAAAATGTGCCAAAACTTTTCCACAGGCCATGGCCATTGTTTTTTTTTTTTTTTACCCAATATGTCAAATTCAGTAACTTAACAGTAATAGTACATTAAAATGTGCAGAAGAAATGTGCACTCAATCATGTTTAGGAGGCTGAAGATTGCCCTCAAAGGGGCACCATTAGCTGTAAAATAGTTTTTGATGATTCACAAAAGAAGTGCTTCACATCAGTGACACTGTGTGCCCTTGTTAAAGTTTAAAAGACTTTCAGAGTTTTTCCAAGAACTGTACTTTCCAAAACTTCCTATGAACCTTTATATTTAAGAGTGCAAGTGGCAAATATCTGCTCTCCACAGGCCTCATATTCACACCCAAGTGCTTTATTACAGGCGACTGGCTTGCTATTCCGCTTTGTCAGCACAGGACTACCCTCCCAGCTCTCCTCTGAACATTTATTAAATAATTTTATCGTTTTGGAATATTGACAGAGGGCTCCTGCTTATTGGGTAGACCCTGTCAAAAGATTGGCACTCCATCATAATGATGGCCTGATATATCAAGCGCCTGCTGTAGTCTAATTGCCTCCCTCTCTTCCTGCCTCTGATAGCAGTCTAGCACAGTGAGCTCCAGAAGAGTGAAAAATAATGAAACGTCCCAGTAATGCATTGCTCTTTTTCACCAAATCTGGCTACACTCTGTGTTTTTTTTCTTGTGCCTGGTGTTCCTGCCAAGCTGTGGGAGAGGAGCTGTCCTCCATCAATCCTCACACACATGATTAGCAGCGAATAATCACTCTGCTGTTGTTAACCCTTAGAGGTCTGGATCAATTTGTTATTGTCATTTTGTTGTAGTATTTATATAAGTTAGTAGAACGAGTAAGTAACTTTAGGTTGCCTTGACAAAGTCAGATAATATTGCTTTAACAGTTGAAGAAGTTGCAAAACACTAGCTGTTTTTGATAATTGGGTTGTATAGTAATACATGGTGGTTACTATGGTGTTGCTATGAGGTTGCTATGGTATTCCAGCTTGTTAGCGTGAAGCTTGGTGGTTGTTAGGTGGTGGCTAAGGTTTTGCTAGGCTATTGTTGTGGTTTGCCTGGTGTTTGTTAAGGTGTTGTTAAGCCTTTGCAGTGGTATTCCAGGTGGTTGTTAAAGTGTTGCTAGGTTATTGATATGGTGTCCCAGGTGGATGCTAAGGCTAAGGTGTTGCTAGGTTTTTGCTGTGCTATTCCAGGAGCCAAGGGTCACAATGTCTACAACACAAGAACAACCATTTTATTTACTATCAAAAACCACAACTAAACCTACGTGCCTTCTGGGTTTAATGTTGATGATTGTAAAATAGTGGTACATCTGGAACAAAGTTTTCTTTAGGCACTATTTAGTCTTACAGCACCGTCCATGTATTGTTCTGCTGTCAGAATCTCAGACCAGCTACACTCTCAGGGAAAAAAGGCACCTAACTATCACTGGTTTGGTGCCCTCAACAGCGCCTGCTATTTCTAGTCTATCCTAAAACAATGTCTCAGGCATCAGGCAACATATTCATAAACACTTTTTATAGTAACTTCCTGTGGGGTAGCTTTTAGAGGCTTCAAACATCTGGTTCCTATTACCGCCACTGAGAATAATTCTGACTTCTCTAGAACAGAGCATTTAACATAATAGTACTCTGAATGGCTTTGTTTATATCTGAACCATTTAATTATGCAGAAAATTTGAAAATTGGCAGACTTCTCCTTTAAGCATACCCCTTTTTACCTGCTAGTTATAGAACATTAGCCCTAATCAGGACGAGAGCTAGGCTTATGGGAAAATAAAAGCTTTAATTGGTGCTTGTAAAGTCCCTTGCAGCTTGCAGTAAGTGGATGGAGAGAGTTGTGTGGAGTGTTGATGAGGAGGGCTTAAACCCACAGGTCTCTTCTGTCCTCTTTAAACTCCTGCCCGTGCTGTTGGAGGCCTTGTTTGATTATTTAATGGCTAGAGATCTTTCACTTAACCACGGCTCCACATGTGCAGGCCTGCTTTTGGCAGAGCAGGCCGCTCCACTCAGACTGAGGCTGTGATGGATGAGCACGATTTGCTTGTCGGAAGCATGTTAAGATGTGATTTTTGGAGTGTGCGGATTACCTCAGAACATGTTAGGATTGTAACTTCTCAAACCTAATACTGATTTAGAGTGATACATCCACTCTGTGAACTAAGAGTGGGCAGTATAGCCAAAACATCCCGATACCTGTTGTTGTTGTTTTGTTTTGTTTTAAACATTATAACGATAGTTCGTTTTTCTGAGGTTTGAGCTGGAATAGATAAAAATGTCACATTTTAAAATTGAGTACAATAATTATTTTTAGTTCAGTGTTTGTAAAAATAAACAATGTAGAAAGGAAAGGGAGGAATAATCAAACAGTTGGTTTAAAAAATTGTAATAGTAAAATAAGATAATGAAATAATGTGCTGACATGATATCAGCTACTTGTCACTACAAAGTTTATTCAGTTACTGCACTATTTCTCTATATTTGGCCTTTTTATTTTACATGTCGATGTTCAGTGTTCTAGAAGTACCAGAAACTGTCATGATATACTCTGAAAGGCGTGACTAATCACTGTAACTAGGGATGTCCTATAGTATTGGATTGGTACTGATGTGAGAGAGAGAGAGAGTAATTTTAGAGTAATTACTTTTATACATATCATTCTACTGAATTGGTTCAAAGTCAGAGTTGAAAACATTTCGGTAGTGACAATTCTAGCTAATTTTGAGCAGAACTTGAAAATGCCAGCTAGTATATGATCAGCAAAAACAGCTTTGAACAGTTTAAATGCCCATAAAAACATAGTACCTTACATGAAAGTGCAAAATTTACTTAATTACAGAAAATGTTTCGGTAGTGACGATTCTTCGCTGATATTCAGACTTCGGAACACATTTTCAACAGTGGGATCTAACTGCTCACTATGTGGCCATGAGGGACAGGGATGCAGTCTCACTTCCTGCTCGGAAGTACAGGGATTTGGCTAAAATAAAGCTCCACCTACAGACAAAAACTGTGTTTAGGTAATGACATGAAAACATAGGACAACATTTTTTGAATAAAATATTATTAAAAAAAAAAAGAAAGAAACTCATAATAAATCTATATCTCTATTTTTCCCTTTAAAAGAAATAAAAAATAACACTGAAAAGAAAAACAAAAAAGTAAGTTTTATGTTCACAAGTGTACATTAAAGGGTTATGGTTTGGGACAGCCACCTCCCAGTGTACCCTAAAAATGATAATTTTTGTGTATATTTAGAGTTTTACTATGTCAGTTAATGTCTTGGGTTTAAATAGACCATAACATAATCCAAAGGTCTGAATAATAAATTGTTTTTTTCAATGGAGTGGATTTTTTTTTTTTATATATATATATGGGACTGCAGTTTGAACTTTTTTAAACTTTAGAAGTGACTGCATGATGAGCAGTGCATGCATATATGTCACTGCATTTATGATTGGGTTGATGTCTGTATCTATATGTTAATATGTGCGCCTTTGTCTGATTGTGTTTGGTCTTGTATTCAGAGTACATTCCATTCAGTTCACATGAAAATGACTGTAACAGGGCATGGCATGAGTGCGTATCAGAGATGATTAGTGTCAAACCTATACTAGCCTTTTGCATCTGCTCTTAGCTGGCCTCTTGCTTTCTTCATTTGCCATTAGGCTGTTGGAGATGTTTGCTGTATTATATGAAGTGAATCCAGGCCTGCCGTGCCCAGAGCTCTGCACCGCACCCTGACGTACATTAGCATAACCTCTGATTAACTGTTTTCCCATATGGCACCAGCAGAGCTTGGTGTTTAATTTCCCACACAAAGGGCTGCAGTGAAAGTTCCATTAGGGGAGCTGGGTGCACATTCTTTACTTATGCCAGAGCCTGCAAGCACAGAATACTCATTTTGGACCTGATGAGTTCTATCCTGCAGTTGTAGTGTATATGGATATTACTATGTGAAGGAAAGCTCTTCTGTTAATAGTATTTACTTTTACTTTGTCGTCTAATCAAATTGACATAATTACATATTTGATTGAGTACATAGTGAATTATATTTGCATTCTGTTTACAGTCTGTATCGAGTCTGCAACTGTTCTCTTTGTTTTGATGGCAAAAATGTGGCAAAACTGTAAAGGATGTTTTTTCCACAAAGCAAGACTATAAAGACAACAGTAATTTTCCATCAAAATAAAATCATAACTGGAAAGGGAAAGTCTGTGAAAGTCTGTGATACCATCCAAGGTGGATGATAATGTGTTTTTGGGTGCTACCTTAAACTACTAACTTAAATCCTTAAATTCACTGCAACCTTAAATTCAGTGCTACCTTAAATGCAAGGCCACCTTAAATCCAATATTTCTGCTAATATTTATGTGCATAAGGCTGTACGCGTGTGAGTCTGTGCGTACTGTGTATGAGTATCTGAGTGAGAAATGTGCACTGTGATGTCACTTTTGGCAGTTAGACTTGAATGTCCCAAACACCAAACATTCTGCCATTCATTTACTATGGGGAAAAAAATATTGTCTTTGAACGATCTTTTCTGAAAACCATACGTCGGATCGAAAGCACAAGTACCCTAATCAGGTATAGGTCCTGCAATCCTGCAAAGTTTGGTGCCTCAAACTCAAAAACAGCAGGGCAAGAAAAACACAATGTATTTTAAGCATAGAATAAAAAGGAAAAGAACATTACAAAGAACAGTAAATTGGCTTTTTCAAGCCAACTTAATAACATCATTATACCTACTAACACAAAGGTGGCATCAAAGCCTAGAATCCACACTTGTAGCAGAATTTGTTGGCTAATTTCAATGAGCTTTGGTTGAGAAATGATTAATATTCAGTTTAAAATGTGTCATTGCTGGCTTCTGAAGGTTAAGTAAGGTAAGATTCCTGAGAGTGAAAATTCAGCTTGTTGGCTTTTCGATAACTGGTTACAAATATGTTGGATGGAAAGTTCTTTAGCATTCTGTCAGCACATTTTGAGTTGTCTAGAGGGAAGGCGAAAAAACAGACCATTAGTAACACATAAGAATGCGTCACAGTGCTTGTAATTACAAGCAACTGGAAAGATTCAGTTCAGTTTTATTTATGAAGCACCTTTTTACAACAGATGTTAAGCCAAATCAGCTTTCCAGAAATGTGGATCCAGCCCCCTAAAGAGTTTAATAGTCACTCTGGAAGAACACGATGAAGAAAGGCTGAGAGGAACCAAGGGCCCTATTTCCATTATAATGCAAGCATGGAAAAAAACAACAAATAACAGTTGTTAGTACAAAAAAGAATAAACACACACACACATCATCTAAACTGCTTATCCTACTGGGTCGCGGTGGGTTGCTGGAGCCTATCCCAGCTGTCAAAGAATGAACAATGAAACATAAATTTACTTATTTATACATAAATAAATAAAATTAGATCAGTGAAATTACTGTATATATTCATTTTATTCCAGCAGAAACATCAGCTTTTTTTCTTTTCTAATAAAACAGTTTAACAGCAGATTCAAGACAGGTTTTAAAAAATTGTTAGACTTGTGTCGCTAAGGTAAGATGTTGTGATGTCACACTCTGTATGTCGCTCACTTTTTCACTTATTAACTTTTACACACTTTCATGATTAAAACTGTTGATGATGATTAACTGTTACCAATACAAATTATCATTTTCTATATATCTCGCCTGCTCTCGCATACGCTGTCTCTCACCTTTTTGCTGCCGGTGTTCATGGGTGCTCGGTTATGTTGTTACAAGCACATTTTCACACTCTGTGTACTGTTCTTTGTGCTTGTTGCCAGCTGCCATTTCTGCCAAATCCTGTCCCTTTTCTTCCTTTTTGTTATCACAGTCATCACCAATTATTCACCAAAAAAGTATTATATGGACAGAATTCCATAACTGTGATTTTTTTTCTTTTTCTCTTAATATAACATGGATTACTTTGACCTACATTACTTTTATTAGTCTGCATTACAACACATTCATTGATGATGTGAATGCCTTGAATCATTAAAAATACTCACAAAAAACTCGTCAGGAACATCTGGGATTTGGTCAGGATGCTAACAGCACACAGTAAAATATTTGTGATATCAGCTGCTGTATCAGAATTGCAAATGCCAGTATCATGATAATGGTTAACAAACAGTATTGTCCATCCCTGAGTAAACCGATGTGTGTGTTGGTGTGGGTGTGTGTGTGTATATATACATATGCACACACACACACACACACACACACACACACACACACACACACACACACACACATCGGTTTACTCAGTTTACTCAGTACATACATACATATGTACATATAAGCACTCTACATGTACCTCTCTGCCATGAATAGATAAACCTGATCTCAAAACTATGATAAAACAATATCTCAGACATAAGGCAGTGTATTCGAAACCATTTCATGTAATAACGTTCTGTGAGGGACACATTAAACTCTTCAGATGTTCCTATCACCACCAAGCATTTCTCATCAAACTACTGTGAATGACTTTGCTTACATTTTAACCATTTGATTTTAAATGTGTTTCTTCACTCAACACCACCTGCTCTCCAAGCCCCAGTGAATGCTCTGCCTGTAGTTCTGCCACTGGAACCACCACTCTCTCTCTCGCAGTGCCAAAACAAATTATTTTTCTCCCTAATTCTTCATTCGAGCTGGGTGAAAAACTGTCTCTGCAAGCAACATGCTGCAAGCTTTACTCTCCCTTTCATCCATACATAATGGAGTTATGAATTAACTGAAGTTTGAAAGAAAAACCATGTCTAACTTCCTACATACTACATAATACTTTAAGGACACCTAGCTATTTTTGAAAGATGAGTTATCTTGATATTTTTCAATATTAAACTGCTTATTCCAACAAGCATCAGTTGTCATAACACTGGTTGAGGTGAAATGACATCCAAATTGTCAAAAACAATTTGGGAATTGTTTTTGACAATTTGGGAAAAGGCTTTATAACAAAACAAATCTGTAAAAAAATGGTGAAAGATGTGGCAGCAGGGATGCCAGACAAATCCAGTTAGATAACAGTAAAAGTAGGCTTTCTCAGTGTTGGTAAATATCTGCAAAATTAGAGTCATATTATTTCATAGGAATATCTCACTGTAATTCAGCAGTTTCAGTAGTTCTGCTACACTGTTAAAAATGAAATGATTATGATTTAAAAATCATAAAGTAACTGGTTACACTGCTTTTCTTGAGTTAACTTGGGAACACTAGAGCTCACCCGACTCAAACTTCTTGACAGAGTTAAAACGTCTCCTAATGGTTTTGTTCTCCCTGTCAGTTAGGTAAATAAGTTTCTCACACAATCCCATCAGACAGTTTGTTCACTTGAATGTCCACTTAAAGATGGCTATGGCATAGAGTATGTTATCATAATAATAACAGTAGCAAACATTAAAATAGCTGCAAGTGTCTGTGAAAGAAAGGTGATCATTTGTTTTATTGTCTGTTTATCTTTATTTATCTAGCTTCATTTATTTGTTTAGCTTTATTTATTTGACTTGTGTTAGGAGTCATGTAAACTTAAGAATGCCACCCTGCAAAGGTTTTGTTAATTCAGAACAGCCATTTGCTAATACTTTGGGTATGTTTTGCTCAAACTCTCAGCTTCATGTCCATCAAAGTGTCTTCCTTGGTTTGAAGAACATGTTTTTGCCTAAATAATGATTTGACAGGTTTTTGTTCTTTAAAGCACATATTGGTCTAAATGTGGTCATGTGCTGACATCACAACAAGGAGATTAAACATGTGTGGCTTTATTCCCAAAGTAGCCTGGTTAGTAATACTGTCACAGATGTTTACATATGTGATATTGCTTTCCTCAGAATAACTCTGCTTAGTCTTTAATAGTTTCTGCAAGCTGACTAAGAAAACATTTATAGTAAATACAAGTGTCTCCAAACTTTTGATGGGCAGTGCGTTTCCATCTTCCCCTTCTGATTCCTGTGACACCCCACCCTACCACCTCCTCAGCATCCCCTATCTCATTTTTAAACGTGCACCCTTTTCATGAACAACTTCAAACATACATTCAACCTGCACTTGCAGTTGAACTTCCCATTAAAAAAGATGAAGGGATGTAGATTGATCAGTGCCTTTGTTTAGAGACTCATTACAAACTGCCCAGAGTGCAGTACACAAACACAAAAGCAGAAATGGATTTCAATAAGCCCCCAGCTCCAGCAAAGCCCCATCAAGGAGAGATGGACAGTCACTATTAGGCCACATGAAGCTACTGCACCGATATGAACAGCTGAGCATCAATAACGCTGTTAATGGTGTGCCGGCAGCAGATACTTCAGCACATCAACTTTTCACAAATCACTGATGGAACTTTTAATGTGAGCAGAAAGACTGTTTCAGAAGATCTTTCTGTGTGTAAAAGGTGGGTGTCATTTATCATTTAAAGGAGGGATCTGTCTATCGTTTACTGCTAAATGAAGAATCAGAAAGTATTTCAAGGAATGCCTCGCTGAGACCGGCATTGTGGACTCCTAAGAACTAAAATAAGGGGCTCGCGAGTGGTGCAACCATCTGTGCGTTGGCCCTATCAACAGGAGATCGCAAGTTCCAATCCCTGGTGAAGCTACAGCCATCCGTTGCCGGGAGTCCAGGAGAACACAATAGGCCTCGGTCTCTCTGAGTGGGTAGAATGGGCCCCTCGTCTCCCCCATCACTCAGCGCAATGCTAGTCAACGCAGGCATCTGTTAGCTGACGTAACAGAACTGACGGTTGGCGCTTTCCTCTGAGCGTGTTTGGCTGTTCAGTGGTGTTGTGTGAGCGGCAGGTCGAAAAGATGCAGCGGCGCTTCACAGGTCTCGGAGGAAGCCTGTACTAGCTTTTGCCCTCTTAGCACTGATGGTATCGTGTGATAGGGGGAATCCTAACTTAGGGCTTGGCGATAAAACGATAACGATAATTATCGCAATATAACTTTTTCTCGATAGAGCGATAAGGAAGGTTCGATAAATGTTCGATATAATACACCATTCTCACACTTCCACGTTCTAGCGAAAGCCCTGGTGGTGTTTTCTACTGCAAGGAAAGCGACACTACTCTGCTGTTGCCAGGAGAGGGCGCACTTCCAACTTCGACATGATTAGAGAGGGAGGGGGCGACGAGTAAAAAAGGGGTCGCCAAATATACTTTAGCAACGTCTGAAACGTGGAGTTATACATTCCCTGTCTGAGTGGAGCGACTGGCGATCTGTTCTCCTGTGACCAAGCAATGAAAGTGAAAGAAAGAAGTGGGTTCATGCAGTTACAGCCCTGATTTAAACGAAAGTAAACTGAGGAAGCTGTGAGGCATTGGAAAGCGGGAGAGCGCTATCTTCCCAGGCTAGCTGTTTTTAGCAGTTGGCTAACTTGAAGCAGCTCCATCACTCGCACAGCACAGCGAATTGATGATACTGTAGATCAAACAAGACACAAAAGCACCGCTTTCAGTTTAAACATAGCTAAAAGGAGGACTCTTTGTCTGATGTGAGAGAGTCACACTGCAGTTAATGCTTTTACACAGCAAGCATCAGATATATTGCGGTTCATCCCTCAAACTACTATAGAGAAATCCAGTTGTCTGCTAGCTGGTGTCTGAATACTGTGATATGCTCTGACATGGATGTGGTAGGAGTGATGGCAGTAAGGCGGTGTGATCCATCACTGACGTACCGAGCCAGCTAAGGTTTGCTGTTCGTACTAAGTTGACGTTGTTGAGAAACTGAACAGTTTAGCACTGTTGTTGGCCACTTGTTTAGCACTTGTAACAGGACAGCCTAGCACTCGTCACCAGACAGCTAAAAATAATCTTTTCTTTCTTAAATTATAACTATTA
>JAILXH010271839.1:19869-32599 GCA_023558415.1 Piaractus mesopotamicus | reverse complement strand
AGTTTTTTTTTTTTTTTTTTTTTTAAAGAACCCCTGGTTCTTCAAGGGTTCTTATATAGAACCATGAGTTCTATACGGAACTATTTCGTGCTTAAATGGTTCTTTAGATTGATGGAGAACATTTTTTGGTGCCATGTTAACCATTGTCAAAAATGTCTATAATCTTTTCTCACACTACAAGCAAAAGTTGAAGGCATGGCCCAAAAACTACACTCTTAAGAATATGTTTTTTTTTTTTTAGGGTTCTTTAGTAAAAAGCAATGGTTCTATTTAGAAACTTGAGTTCATATAGAACTATTTCATGCTTAAATCGTTCTTCAGATTGATAGACAATGTGTTGTATATGGTTTTGACAATAGTTACATATGGCACCAAAAAAAGGTTGTTCTACTGTTACAGGCTTGACAGTGTAGCAGTAACACAATGCTTTTTGGTGCTGTATAGAACCAACACATTCTCCATAAATCTGAAGAACTAGAGAGGAGGGGAGAGAACTCTGAGAACTTGGGCTGTAGTTCTGGGGAGCTTCTACTTGAAGCTAGAGGGCTGGACCCCCTGTGATGATCAGAGGGAGGAGATGGGGTGGGGGTGGAGTTTCAAATATTTATATTAGCACTAAAAATGTGACCCTTCTAATCTCCAAGCTGAATTCTCCTGACAGTCATGTTCAAGTCACATTGTTGTCCGGGCTGCCTTCCTTCAACCTTTTATGACCTCTGTGTTCTTTGGTTGGTGCTCCAATTGTACTGTTTCTCCAGTTACTAAGTTTATTGCCAATTAACAACAAAGTTGAACTCTACAGTGAACGAGAAGACTACAGAAGTGATCAGGGCTGCTTTCCAACATGCCAAATACCCCAACATTGAGGGTGAGAAGTCCATGTCATTCATTGGCAAACTGAAATATGGATTGCACAAGTAAGTGAACCAACGTTGGCAGTAAAAATATATAATTTATATATTGTACCGTGTGTTGTATTAGAAGTCCATTTGTTTCATAACGGTCAACTCAATTCTAGTTTGGAGATCCACAACCTGTCAATTGGGAAGAGTGATTTTGAGCTGCGGGAGAATGTAGGCATAGGAATTGACATCTCCAATGTTTCTGCTGTTTTCAAGGGAACCATCAAATACTCCTACGGGAGTGCTCTGTGAGTAACCCAGCACTTTATCATATGGAGAATCGGAAAAAAATGTCAACAACACTGCAACACGGAATAGCCCAGTTTCACAAATGTGACTCAATTTACAGCACAGTCCACAAGTATTTGAACAGTGACTTTTTTGGCTCTGTTTTCCAACAATTGCACTGAATAAATAGGAGAGATGGTGAAGCTCTGCAAGCCAGCCAGTTCCACTGGTAGAAATACATGCCCATGACACCATGTTACAGAGAAAATAAGAGTAAGAAATAGATTTTAATGCTTTGGATCCTTCCACACCTTCCTCATTCCATCACTCTGACACAGATTAACCATTATCTCACTGCCCATAAGACTTAATATCCAAACACTATCAGCTTTTAATGAACTTTCTTGCAAACTGTAATGTAGTCTTGCAGCATTCATTTACTCCCACATCCTGGACTGTGTTCTTCATCTGTAACATAGTTTTTGTTCATGATAGAAAGTGTTCTGCAGTTATCTACTCTGTTATGCCATGTTGCTGTTGTTAAACTCACCAGTGCATTCCTGCCACATACCAAACAGTTTCTGTTTCTGCGTGATTTCTACAGGCTGTGATTTCTAGGTTCATCCAGGATACAGTGGGGTCCAAAAGTGTGAGACCACTAGTGAAAATGCTTCTTTAAAATTCTTTCATTAGCATAACAATTTAAATGGGATGTAGTATATTTGAAATTTTCTGAATTTCTTACTATCTGATATGTCCTTCTTCTGCTTTAATGGCAGCGTGCACTTGGCAAGTCCCTGTTGAGTAGATTAAATGCTGAATCGTCTGAACACAAGCTTCACTGGAAGAGACAAGACAAAAAAAATCTTACCTTTTTGTACAAAGGCTTCAACATGGTCAGTGTCTCAAATTTGCTTAAATTTGAATAGTGACCTAATAATAGTGCAGAATGTAAAATACGTCTTCTTCGTTTTACTTGTCAAAACGTTTCTTTGATTGAAATGTTTCAAAATTCTGAAATATCCTGTTGTTTATTTTCAGGTTTAAATGAAATAAAATCCCAAATTTTCAATGTGGTCTCAGACATTTGGACCCCACTATAGATGTAAATATCCTTTAATGGATATTGACTGGATTAGAAAGGAAAAACAATATAAAAATGTGTCAGTGTTCAGGTTGCTTGCAGGCTGCACTGTATGTTGCAACTTCCTTTCTAATTTCCTTTCACTTTTCACATAAATATTATTAAGTTTCATCCACACTTAAAAAGATGGTTCTTCAAGGGTTTTTTAGTAAAGAAAATGGTTCTATATAGAAGCACGAACACTCAAAGAATTCTTTGCTGGATTAAAGGGTTCTGTGCATCATGAACGGTTCTTCAGTTTGATGGAGAATGTGCCATATATGGTTCTATATATAACCCTTTTGAAAATGATTTTGTATAGCACCAAAATGGGTTCTTCTATTGCATCAAGCTTGGCATCGTAATAATAGCAGAACCCTTTTTGGTTCTTTGAGTGTTCATGGTTCTATATAGAACCATTTTCTTTACTAATGAACTCATGATGAACTATTTTTGAAGAGTGTAGAATAGAGTAGATCAGTGTTTTCCTATCCTGAACTATTCTAGCACTGTACATTTTAGTGCTTTGCTCTAAACACACCCGATGAAGGATGTGCAAGTTAGCTGATTAGCTAGTTAGTTAGTGTTACAGGAGCACGAACCTGTGTGCAGAATTAGGAGCTAGTATTAGGAACTAGGATTAGGAAATCCTGCTTAAATGTGAGGTTTTAATACCTTTTTCTCTGTCAAACAGCTTCACAGTGGGCCATTCAATTGATTTTGAAA
This sequence comes from Piaractus mesopotamicus, assembly GCA_023558415.1. Classification (NCBI taxonomy): domain Eukaryota; kingdom Metazoa; phylum Chordata; class Actinopteri; order Characiformes; family Serrasalmidae; genus Piaractus; species Piaractus mesopotamicus. Next base: position 29,620 of record JAILXH010271839.1, on the reverse strand, counting down.
TTGAGTCCAAGATTGACCTGGTCATCAATTCCAAGCTGTGTAAGTTTTTTGTTTTCTTCATAAAGTCATAATTAACACTTCATGATTACTGAGTGTGTTTACATGCACTTAATAATCTGATAACTGCAGAAAATCTATGGCTGGTTCAACCCGTCTACATGTGCTTGGGTAATCAAAAACTCCAGGTGTAAGTGAGAGGCAAAAATCTGATTTCTGTTTCGTAACTGCCAGCAAACTCACAGAATAAGACATGAGTGTAATGTAAAACTCAAACGTCATGTCACAGCTTTTTATTTAAAAAAAAAAAAAACTTCAGAAAACATGAATATACATCATCTAGAAGACAAAGAACATTTAAATTCTTTATTTACTCGAGCATGTAATTGGTTTCAGCATCGCTACAAAAGTGTAACATATGAGTGTAACAGCAGTGTTATTAAGATTTTTACTGCTAAAGTAATCTTAACTGCTGGCCAACCAAAAATGACCAGCCAGCAGAGATCCAGAGGTCAGAACAGGGTTGCCACCTCAGCTCTAGAAAATTCCTTGCTAACACATTTTTTGGATGGTCCACTGTAGATGCTCAGTCTGTCTTTAACATTCAACAGAATAACAAAAAATGCAACTAAACTTGAAGTTGTGTGTGAAAGATTCTATTAAATCTTCCACTAACACTAAACCTAACCCTAACCTCAAGGCAAAACCTACACCTACTTAATGTTGTTGATAGTCAACTGACTATCACCAAGAAATTTGTTAATAATATAGGTATCTGTAGATCATCTATAGGGGACCATCCAAATAAAGTGTGACCAGTTTTTTACTAAATTCAGTAATCAAGTAGCCCTGCTCATGATGCAGTCTACAGTAGACAGATGTCAGTTCAGTTACAGAACCTAATCTGCTGCCTAGTTCCTAAACCTGTCACCAGCAGTGCACTTTTTCCAAAAAATTGCTCCTATGTTGAGGATAATCTGAACTAATCAAACCCACTCTTTGTATAAAAATGGTTTGACTGGATTAAAAGAAATACTTCAAACTTCATTTAAAAATACTAACATATCATCGCTGACCAAAAAAAGCAGTTATAATGTTAACACAATAGTAACTTTACAGGAGGAGGCAAAAATGTTCTTAACCTTTAATGTACGTTAAAGTAAAAAGGAAAGTAGTTTTGGAGCATTTCCAGCACAGCTGCTGTGTTCAAATGATGTAGATAAAATGTTTTAAAAAGAAAACGCTTGGATTCCTGGACATTTCTAGTCAAAAACTAAGCATGGATGAAGACTTTTGGATAACTATTTGAGCATGACCGAAAAACACCTTGGCAACCCTGCTGCACCTTATTCCCAGCACATCACACACTACCTTACCACTACCATGTTGGTGTTACTGCTGTGTTACTGTGGTGGTAACTTTCTATTGACGGATGGGGCAAAGGAAAGCAACACACAGCAGTCTGTAACGGTAAACCTACAAAACGCACCTACACAGTAGGTGCACCTGATAAACTGGCCAGTGAGTGTAGATACAGAGTATCAGTAAACTGCATCTTCTCCTTCTGCTCTGAGAACAGCAGAGTAGAACGTGAAGAACTGGGTTGTGCTGATGCTTGCCTGTGTGTTTGACTGGGCCATGAGATGGTGACAGCATATTCTCTCTTTGTTTTAGACTGTGGAAATGGCAAAGTGGCTGCAGACACCTCTGACTGCTACCTTACCTTTCACAAGCTGAAGCTTCTTCTGCAGGGTGACCGAGAGTGAGTCAACTAGTCCAAACTGTAGGAACATCCACACATGTTCAGAGGAGTGTGGTTTTATGTGATTGTGGAGTTCTGGATACAACCACTAAAGTTCCTTTGGTATCCAGTGGATGGCACTGTAACACCAGTGATAGTATATTGTGCATTTTTAAAAATTGCTGTTCAAATTGTGGCTGGATGCTGGACAAGAGGTACTCATGGGTCCTTGCAGGTGGCACACTTTTTTTGTGGGCCCTTCATATTCATTTGTACATTTTCTGCTTTTATGCTCTTACCAAATGCACAAGTAATCCATTTGCCTTTTGATTCTTTGCAGCATAATATGAGCACAATATGGTAGCAATGCTAACTGTAAAAGCTGTGATAAATTCTCTCACATGCACAACAACAAAGCAACACATGTAAACATGTGGGAATCTAATGGTGATAATATATTTGCACTTGCATTGTATAAATTAAGGGTACGCTTGAATAACGTGGCTCATTTAAAAGAACTCTCTAATTTGGCTGTTTGCAGACCTGGCTGGATAAAGAAAGTGTTCACAGATTTCATCACCTTCACAATGAAGCTTGTTGTAAAAGGACAAGTGAGTCTGCCGCACAGCTCTGCACCCTGATGTTCTTTTAGACAGATACAATGGTAGAAAATACAATACACAGATTTTGTGTATCTGGAACTTACCCTAGCAACCCATACAACACAATAATGAAAGGTTTTTTTTTTATGCCAATTACAGATCTGTAAGGAAATCAACAAGGTGGCAGACATACTGGCAGACTTCATACAGGAAACGGCAGGTAAGCTTCAGCAAGGAATTTGCATGCACTTTATCTGCTATGTGGGTGTGTAGGTGTGTCTAAGAGAGACACAAAGAAGCTCTGTTTTTTTTTCTGATTATTTCTTTCTGAATGAGCAGAGGAGTTTCTGAGTGATGGTGACATCCGTGTGGATATTGGCGTGACCTCTGCCCCAGTCATCACTACCAATTATATAGAGTCATACCACAAGGTAGCCCATAGGGTCCTGTTTCTCAATAATAGTGTCCTGCTACACTTCTTAAGCAATTTGTCTGAGCTTTAGATATGAACTATATGTGCAAAAGTATGTGGACACACCTCTTAATTGTTGAGTTCACGTCTCTCTCAGCCACATCTATTCCTAATAGGTGTTAAAAAATCTAATACACAGCCATGTAATCATCCATAGACAAATACTGACTGTACTTTGGGATGAATTGGATCGTCAATTGCGAGCTAGTCCTTCTCGTCCAACGTCAGGGCCTGACCTCACGAGTGCTCTTTTGACTGTATGGGCACAGTTTCCAAAAGACCCACTATAAAAATTTTTTGGAAAGCCTTCCCAGAAGAGTGAAGGTTGTTGTAGCCACAAAGGGGGTCCATGTCTATTTTAATTGCCCATGATTTTGGGATGGGATGTCCAATAAGCTCATATAGGTATGATGGTCAGGTGTCCACATACTTTTGGCCATGTAGTGTACAGTCATATGCAAATGTTTAAACCCCCTGGTCATGTAACCCGTCCTCTACAGGGAGCAAAGTTAAATATGACATTTTTCTGCCAATTGTAGTGCACGATTTCTTTTAGTTTAACATATTGGAAAAAATTCAATATAAAATATAAAAATGTTTTTTCCCAATATTTCCAATCCAAAATAAGCATTAATTGTGCTTTAAAATGTATGCTGTCTGTAGAGGATGTGTTAACGTATTTTCACTTAGAATATCAACATGTCAAACATGTCACTTGACCAGGGGCATCCAAACTTTTGCACACAACTGTAACTTTGCTTACTTTAATTTTGGCTTCCAAAGGCTTATCTCCCTTTGCTTTCAGATTTGACACCACACAGATGGTTGCAGGATGTGGGCTGTGTTGTAGTTCATGGTGTTATTCGCTGACTTATACATTATTTACGTGGTTAACAGGGCCTCGTGAGCTATAATGGCTCAACCTCAGTGGTCAATGCCTCAGTGTTTAACCCAGACCAGCTCTCAGAGGACCGCAGCCTTCACTTCTGGATCTCTGATGACATTCTGAACCCCCTCATGACTGCAGCCTATGACGACAGACGATTCGTCCGTAACATTTCAGGGGAAGACCTCAGAGTATGTCACAAGATATTAAACACAGATGCAGGACCAAGGTGGAATGTTAGAGGGGATATAAGATCAGCACATTGTTGGTTTGCTTCCAGAAACCTTACTTGAAGCTTCTAAAACCTGGAGTACAGGTGGTGATATTAAATTTAATGTTTATGGAATCTACCAATAGTGTGGAGATCTTATTTTGCACCTTCTGCCAGTCTTATTTGGCCAGACGTGGGTTGAGTACCTTAATTCCATACTTAAGTGAGAGTATTGTAACTTCAGTGAAAGTAGAGGTGAACATATCTTTCGAATAAGCAACGTTAGAAGACGTACAAAAGAAGTACTAATCCCACAGTCTATTAGCATAGGAACTGAAGTTTCTTAGGCTCCATGCTTCTCTTTCTGGAAACCTTTTGGTCTAAAATAAAATGTTTAAGGCCTGGCCATTCACAAAGCAGTACAAATGCTGTCACCAAGGTAATATTATGAAATTAAACAGAAAAAAGGCATTAGTAACCAAATGTGAAGGACAAAAATGCAATTAAATGAATAGTTCTCTTAAATATACTTGAGTAAAAGTACCATCATTTAAGAATACTCAGAAAACTTAAAATCTATCCAAATTCTACTTGAGTTCATGTACTTACATGGAACTAGTCACCTACTACCCACTTCTGTATATGGGGCACACATAACCTAATTTTTGCATATTAACCACATCTGTGACAGAAAAACTGAACTGACTGTTTTTGATCTAAGTTCCTGTTCCAGACAGAGCTATCCACAGCCAGGCCTCAGCTACTCAACAAGGTATTGTGGTCTTTCTCTCACCTCTGAATTATAGCATGTTAAAGAGGCAATTCAGCTTTAGGTTTCCGGCTTCTGTGGTTGTTTCCATAGAAATATGTAAACCTAACCCTGCTTGGAAGACAGCCACAATTGTTCTTTGCAGAACTGCTGCACTGCAAGGGCTGAAGGATTGTGAGAGCCTCAAGCTTTTTTAAAAAAAAAGTGTTTATGCATCTAACCTGTCAGTCTGGTTCAGTGGCTTTTTATCAGTGCATGCTATGCAAGTTTAATTATTCAGTGGGGCTTCTGCGGTTTTGTGTTTGTCTGCATGTTTTAGTGGCTGTCCTCTGAGGAGCCATTGTTGAAAACATGGAGTGCATCGGTTCCCCGTCTCTGGACGACCACTCAGGGCACGTCAGTTAAAGCGGTGGCTGCGGTGGAGCTCTCATCTGCCAAAGAGGACACCCCTCCTGCACTTTACTTTGAGGCGGTCAGTAAACACATTTAAGGTGTCAGTTTACTAGGTACACCTACCCTGTACCTACACTCATTGGTCATGTTATCAGCCACACCTACCATATACAGTACTGTGCAAAAGTCTTAGGTACCTAAGCAAGTGGTAGAATGAATGCATACATTAGTGTAGTTAAACCAACAAGAAAAAGTAGTTGATAGCTAGTTAGAAGTACAAAGTTTGATTTTATGTAGTTATAACTGACGTTTGGGGGGAGGAACATGCCTGAAACCTCTCCTTCTACCACACTAATGCCCTATAATTCACATCCTCACCTTCCGTTCCTGTGATGAAGGGTTTGCAATCCTCACTGCCACCAGATCTCCCAGTTCCTCAGTCCTACATCAGTCCTACTCCAGCCCAAGTTCTCAGAGCACCCCCCCCATTCAGTCTTCCCTCATACTACCACCATGCTGAAGTCATAGTCTGAACTCACAAACAACTTCTTGATGCCCTCAGTCATTTCATGGCCTTATTAAAGTCCATTACTGCATTCCTGATTTAAGAAGTATTGATTAGCCAAACCAAGTACTGGAAGAGAACGACAAATACACTTGGCTGCTATAAGAAGCAGTTTGGAAATGGCTAGACAAACACATGGATATGTATAAAATTAATTCTTTTTTGTATTAATGTTACAGTGCCTGACACTGCACACCTATACAGCATTTTTGGCAATATGTAACTGACCACATTGCCATTCGCCTGGGCCCCATCACGTCAGTGTCACTGCAGTGCTGAGAATGATCCACCACCCAAATAATACCTGCTCTGTGGTGGTCCTGTGGAGGTCCTGACCATTGAAGAACAGGGTGAAATGTTACTAACAAATTATGCAAAGAAACAGATGGATTACAGTCTGTAATTCTAGAGCTACAAAGTGCACCTATATGGTGGAGCTGATAAAATGGACAATGAGCATAGATATAAGGTAGGTGTACCTAATAAAGTGCTCAGTAAGTGTATATCAGGCATATCATACACAGTTTATGTTATTCATTCTCTAGCCCTTCATCAGTGCTCAGTTTCTGACCACAGGACCGCTGTTGGCTGGTGGATTATTCTCAATCCACCAGTGACATTGCCATGTTTCATAGCCCATCTACTTGGTGACCACTGCTGTGCTGAGATGCTGTGCTCATATAGTGACCTCTTTCCTTTGATGGACAGGGTAGAGAGTGGCTGATAAACTGTGCAGGTGGGCTACAGACAGTAACGTCTTGTAAGCCTACAAAGAGCACCTCTATGGTAGGTGTAGCTAATTGAGCAAAGAGTGTAAACACAGCGCTTGCAAAAGTAGTACTTACAAAACTGACACCACAGAGTTCAGTGATGACATCATTGTCTATGATTTTCCTGAAGCAAATATCCATTTCATAATATTCCCGGATCTGGTCCTTTTAGGAAGTGGAAGTCCTTGTGGGGGCTTCCTACGCTGATAAGACTCTCATCCTGAATTGTACAGCAGTGCAGTGAGTATGACTCACTCTTGGTCTTCACCTTCACTACCAGCTCTTATTTTCTTGCTTCTAATATGTTTTATCCTGTGTGGATTATAGTATATCCATATCAAAGGTTTCCACTTCACCAGACGTTTCTGAGGTAAGGACTGGATTGTGAACTGGAGCTAAGTGTATATGTAGTGTATAAATAATTCCATTTATAATATTTATAAATAATAATTTCTTATTTATGCTTTTTACTATGTTAATGCTATGAACTCTCTTCTTGTCATTTAAGATGGAGAAGAGCTTAAATGCTTATCTTCAGGAAGCCGTTGAAAAGACTGGTATCGCCAAAGTCATTTCCTGTGAGTCCTGCGTGTGTATGTGCCTTTGATTGTATTTGTGTGTGTGTGTGTGTGTGTGTACGCCCTTTTCACGATCTGACATATCCTCTCCTCAGACCTAGAGCCAGAATTAACTGCTCTGATGAACGAGCAAGGACTCCATCTCTTTGATCTCATCAACCCTGAAGTAATACCTCAAAATGTGAGTATAAAATCTATTCTTTTAATACTTTTTGTCCAGCATAACCCAGTAACATCAGCACTCTGATGAAATGCTGAAAGGAGTAGATAAATGAAGGCAATTTCTGTGCAAATGTGCTGTCCATACAGTTGTATGCAAATGTTTTGTTGAATTTCTTAGTGAAAATAGGTTCTACAGAGAGCACACTTCAGCACATTTTAATACAAAGTTACTGTTTATCTGCTGAATTTAACAAATTGGGGGGAAAAAAAACCATAGAATTTTAAATGTTAGGGCAAAATTTACATTTTTTCCAGCGTGTTAAACTCAAAAAAAGTAAATAAACAGAAATTGTTTGCAGGAAAACATCACGTTTAACTTTGTTTCCTGTAGAGGAAGTGTACTTATTTTTAGAAAATCAGCAAAACATGTTCGCTTTGTGTACTTTAAAGAATCACAATACCCACAAAACACACTTGCAATTTTCCCATTTGCATTTACATGGTTGGACAGTCTGTGGTGAACATGTGTCTTGTCTTTTTTTCTCTTTCTTCATGCAGGGCTATGTTTTAATACAAATGGACTTTGGTTTTCCTCACCATCTGCTGGTGGAGTTCCTCAGGAAGACTCTGGATTGACATACACAATATATACATATATAATATATACATATATATAATATCTACACACACACACACACACACACACACACATACATACATACATACATACATACATATATATATATATCCTATAAGACAATGCTGCTTTTCTGTGATTTCATACACTAAAGTCTTAGGCACCTTTTTTTTCTGGGTATTGCTAGGCATTTTTTTTTCAGGGCAATAAGTGTATTTTTGATTGAGAAAACATTATATAATTAGAATAAATACAAAAAACATTGATGGAGTATATTTGGTTCTTGACCTCTTCTCTATGCCTCCAGCAATCACATGGATTTGTTCAAAACTACCAACAGCATTCCTGATTTAATTTAATAAAGTATTGATTGAAGCAAATCAGGCATTGGATGACAACTACAAATAATTGTAGGCTGCAAAGAGGAGAGCTTTGGATTTTTATTTATTTATTTTTTTTTTTGTATTAATGTTTTTTATTTGTTCTATCATTAGTGTGTTTATTAGCAAAGAAACAGGTGCTGCCCATATAAATATCTTTTAAAATGTATTTTCCTCAGGTGCCTTTAGACTTTTTGCTCAGTACTGTGTATTTCTCACTTTGGTGTCTTGGTAAAAGCAGTAATGCAGTTGTTATAGAATATATAAATCCACATATGTGATTATTTTCACTCTGATAAGAGTTAACCATCCATAAAACCGATGTTGGATTCCTCTTTCCTGCCTAGACTTGTAATACACGTTCTTAAGAACCAAAGAATGCGTCTCACAGTAATTTAGGCATCCAAAAAAATAAACTTTAAAGCATGTAGCTTTTGGTAGTTAAGTGATTATAACATAATAAGTATAAGTATGTGATATAAGAATTAGATTTTTTTTTGTTTGTTTTGACCAAGAACTATCATCCCACATGCAAAGGATATATATATATTTCCATATATTTTTTTCAAAATATTGTCACATGTAATATACTTCCGTATATTTTTGACATACAGTATATGTAAATATCAAAATTTGACGCAATTAAATGTATTTCATCTACAACTGTGCACATATTTCAATATATTGACATATATAGTGCTTTGCAAAAGTGTTCATTCGCCTTAAAAGTTATTATAGTCATCTGGATTACAAATGAAACTTTGATATTTTGTGCTGTGTCATATTTTATTAAAAAACTAAATTAAAGTGATACTGGTTTCATGTCAGAAAATATTCTGTGACAAACTCCTCCTGTGCTGTAAAAAAAAAAAAAAAAAAGATATTGCTCTAACGAGGACACAATTGGCCTATAATTGGCCTCTACCTGTGAATCATTAAAGAAGTAAATATTTTCTGGATAAAAGACCACCTTAATTCAAATACCATTGATCAGACTGTTAATCTGAAAGCTGTGAAAATGAAGAACCAAAGAGCATTCTACAGAAATTAGAGATAAAGTTGTAGACATGCACAAGATTGGAAAAGGCTACAGAATAATATTCAAGTGTTTAGATATCACAGTGAGCACTGTTGGATCAATTGTGAGGGCATGTAAGCTGCATCACACCACCCAGGCACTGCCTAAACAAGGCCGTCCCTCAAAACTCAGCATCAGAAAAAGAAAGGGGACCTGTGAGGAAAGACACGGAGAAGTCAATGATCACATTGAAGGAGCTACGTAGTTCAGTGGCTGAAGTTGGAGTGAAGGTGTGTAAGTCAACAATGTCAAGAACTCAAGGAGGCCATTACTGAAGTAAAAACACATCAAAGCATGTCGGCAGTTTGCCAGAAAGCATCAGAGTGACCCAGCTAAAATGTGGGATAAGCTTTTGTGGTCAGATGAGAAAAAATGTAGCTTTCTGGCCAAAATTCAAAACACTAGGTGTGACACAAACCTAACACTGCCTGTTTCTCAATAAACACCTTGCTAACAGTGGGGTATACGGATGGGAGCATCCTGTTGTGGTACTGCTTTTCTTCAGCAGCA
>JAILXH010271817.1:24058-35759 GCA_023558415.1 Piaractus mesopotamicus | reverse complement strand
AAAAAAAAAAAAAAATTGGAACCAAATTTATATTGCGTTGTTCACATTATCTTTGTAATTAATGGAATAATAAGTGCTATATCGTTGCTGTCTTACCTTGTTGTGGTGAGGCCATAATTTCTACTCTAAAATGGTCGTTATTAAAGGAACAAGGCAGAAAAGCTCCTTAAAGAAACATCTGAAATAGGGGCAGGTCACTCGTAACCACATGCTTTCTCTTTATGGTAAACATTAACCCACACGAATTGAACCTGCATAAAACACATAAACACATCTCACATAGGCCCCCCTCTTAAAGGTCAGCTGTCCCAGTGACCCACATTGTAAAGTCCCTCAAGTACGCTGGAAGATGGTGCCCCCTGCAGTGGTATTCCCGCAACAGGGGTCTCAGAATGTTCACTGCCCTGGCTGGCACGAGCACCGGGGGTGGGGGTGTGGGGGGTCTGAACTACAACAGTCCGCTGCCCGGCCCAGACCTGATACACCACCACTTGAATATTAAATTACGTCAGCCTTTTAAATCGTGTAAAAAAAAAATTAACAGACGAATAGAAATGTTCCAAATTTACTTCTAAAAGTTTTTGTTACATTAATTTCTATTAAAGGTTAAGAAGGTTTGTGGCTTGTTCTGTAAAGTTACCATTTTGGAGATACAAGGTTTTGCTCCGACGACATGTTGGTTACATATGAGACACGTATGACAGTAAATACAGTATAATACAGAAGATATAAACAAAATGGTTTCAAACAAAATTGTCCCAATTCCTTAAAGTTTATAAGTAAGTTTCTATTGTTTGTTTAAGTTACTGTTGTAATTAACACAATAATAAGTATTATGTTGTGGCTGATGATGGGATAGGCCTAGTAAACACATATGAGAGTAAATACAGTGCACTGCAGTCAGTGTAAATAAAATTGCTTCAAAATAATCGACAAATGTCAAACAAAATCACTGCAGCACTGCGGGGTGACGTCTCCAGTTGGCTGAGTGCTTGGTCTGTAGAGAAGGGGATTGATGGGGTGGAGTGTGACGCGGAGGTTAAAGGTCACAGCACTAAGTAACACAGCATGTGTGTGCGTGGCAGCTCAGCATTACAGGCAGACCGCCAGCAACACCCTTCCCCCATCCCTCCTCAGGGGGGCTCTGCACAGCCACAGGATGTCTCTCCTCTCTCTCTCTGTACAGGGTCACTGTGTGCACTGTACGGTAGAGAGCTAGTTATTCGGCTATTGATGTCATTGTGTCCAAGCTTGTTGTCTGATTAGCAGAAGAGCTGCTAACAATCACAAATGTGAAATAATTAGAACTGCACTATCTGTATCCAAGCACAGCGCCATTTAGCAAAACAGCTAAAGCATACGCTAGTTTTATACATTAAAAGGAAAAAAAAAAAAATCAAAAATGCAAGGCCTCTGACTTTTGCACAGCACGGTATAATTTATTTATGCAAATGATGCACAGATTTGACTAAAGTAAATTTACTATAGTTGCAGCATTCCATAGTGAATTTTCAAGAATTGCTACAGTGGCCCCAATAAGTATTTGGATACGTGTAATAAAATGTGTTATCTTCATTGTGTTGGGAAACAAGATCAAATCAACTAGGCAGGTTGTTATCGTTTGAGCAGTGTCTTAGGAGATTTCTTCCTAATAGTCCAAATAGTCTTTCTACACCTGTACAAGAAAACAGCTTTGAGCTTTACACCTCTGCGCTTTACAGAGCTCTTAGTGCAGTCTGGCAGTATGGCATCGGATCCAGGCTTTCTCCACACAAAGAGCTCACCATCAGTTTGATGTTGTGCTAAAAGTGTTTTCCCTGAAACAAACTTCATTTGTAAAAGTTTTTATGAAGTAACCTAAAGGTTGTTATTAAAGATTACCTGTGGTTCATGGTTTGTGCCACTGTATATAATAGCAGTGATTTATTGGCCTACACGCCGGTGTAATGGATGGTTGAGCAAGTCACAGCAACATTTGAATAACATTGACAATAAAGACGTTTTTTGTGGGTTCTGAGTCATTGTGATTAATGATAGTGTGGGTAATTTTCATCTCCTTAGCTTGTAATAACAAGCACTAATGTTCCAGTGCACTTAAATGACAGTGTTATAAATATTCATTTGTTCTGTTTTGAGGGAGATGATAAAGATGGCCTTGTCCTGCTGTGCGCCTCTCGTCTCAGACACCTCTTACCCAAGCATTGCGCCAAGGCTGTTGATAAGAGGAACAGGACACAGTTCCAAGAGTTCAAAATCACAGATATTTACGACTCTGATAATAATCAGCCAGGTCTCGGAGCACGTGCATAAATAGTAATCTGTTCTGAATGGATCTCAGCAGAAAAACCAACCAGGAGCTTCTACTCACCAGGTAACAGTGCCCTCCAGCTAATCTATTCGACTTTTTAATCAACGTTTAAAATTGTGCTATTTATTCATTTCATTCGTCAATACATTTCATGATTTATTGTGGTGAACGTGCTGAAAGCAGAGAAACTATTTAGAAGTGAGTGTAACAAAACTACAAACCACTTTGAATCTTATAAAATAAATTGTTTAATCAATTGGCTTATTTAAACAATGCAGCCAAGCCAACACAGAAAACAGGGATTGAAAAATTGGGCTGTATAAGCATATCTAAGGCTAAGAAAAATAATAATAATTGTAACAATAAATTTAATAGTAAAAAAAAAAACAATAAACCATTAAAATTTCAAAAATATAGTAACTTAATAAATAACAGATCAAATAAGGCTAAAATAAATAAAAACATAATCAATGAAATAAATAAAGGAATAGAAGAAGTAAAAAAAAAAACTTGGCAATAATCAAATAAATAAAAAGAATAATAAAAGTGAAACAAGAGCAGGTAAACCAGTGAGTGAAGCTTGTGAAGTGAGTTTTCTGTAATGAGTTCCAGCTCAATGATGCTACAGCTAAAAGCAGGTTTTCCCAGTTTAGTAAAAGCTCTCAGCACCCAAAAGGAGACACCGTCACTATAACAAGTGTGATAAACGTATTATTTACATTAACTGTAAGTGCTTTATAGATAAAAAAAAAATATGTATGTATATTTTTTTCCATCTAATTTTTATAATTCAAAAGGCATTTTTGCGAGCTGGTCTCTACCTGCCGTATCTGCAGCATGCGGTCGATTAACACAGACACGTTTCCCTGCATTTAGTAAAAGAACAGAAAACCATTTACTCCATTCAAAACACATTTATAATAGAAGCCAATGAGCCGGTGCTAAAGAAAGTGCACTTTGGTGTCTATTATAAGCGTGTATCAGCTTTTCTGTTCATTACTAAGTACAGAGAAATTACCATCTGAGATAATCAACTGTAAAATGCAGATGTGGCAGATTAGTTTGTAGAAATGCCGTAATATTCCTTTCAACTGTACAATCATTACTCAGTTATTCATCCTAACTACTATGAAACTAAAATGTCATTTATATGCTTTTAACTATGTTATAACCACAGCACTGGAAAAGCCAGAGACCCTCCTTTATTTAATTTATTTAAGGTCAAAATGGTCACTAAGTGAGAGCTATTCATTTTTCAGTGACAGGAATAAAATGAAAGATATTTAGCAGATGCATCAACAACTAAATATAATATGAATTTTTATAGTATTTAGCGTATTTACTGTTTGTCTTCCATTCTTTTCAGGAGACTTGACTTCAGTTTTTCAAAGAAATCTGCAGGGATATTTTTCCACACCTCCAAAGTCTTAGAAGTTGCATTTTGTTCTCGCAATCCAGGTATGAGTTTTGGAAACTCCTGGTTTTTCACTAATTTTCCTTTGATGTTCCCCTTTGTTATGCATTATTTTATATTATGGATTATCTTATGTCTAATCTCTTTAGTTATACCTCTTGATAAATTAATAACTAGTACTAGTAAATGGCCGTTTTGACAGGAAATTAGATCAATGCAGAGTGGTCTCTTCTGCTCAGTATGTAACTCAAAAACTGAAGTGTATCGGCACTTAGAGATTAAGGGGTTAATGCTAACAACTGATACACCAGTAATATTGGAATTAAGCACAGGCTGAACCATTGCATACAAAACTGCATGCGTTCCCAGAGATGTGCACCAAAACTGCATGTTTTACAGACAATTTACTGTCAAACAAGTAGAAATTTGACAGCTTTGAAAGTTGCTTCTTTTCAGCACTGCTGACCTGTCATATTGTCTGTTTGCATAACACGTTGGGTGAAATCAGATCAAGTCGTGACAAACACACAGATCTGCTCCATGGATATGTAATTTACATTCACAATATTCAGAGAGTTTGAGTTTTTCATTGCAATGTTACTGCATGTCTTTCAAAATGCAAAATGCGAATCCAACATCGCTCATTTGCCATGCCAGCATACGATAGTAGGTCAAATCAGATCAAACCATGACGCTCAGACATTCTACATGGAAATGTTATTCTACGTGAAATGTTATTCAGCACAGGCTGCTGTTCTAAAACTCGCTGCGCACTGTCTTGTGTAGGATGTGGTTACTGAGAGATGCAAGATTTGATTTGGCACACCAGAGAACCTGAGCTGCTGTGAAGGCTGACAGCAGATCTGGCCCAGATTTTTCTAAAAGTAAACACAAAATAAACACAACGCTACCATATTCCTTTGTGTGAACTGATTTCTAAATGTACAAGTTGCAATCATATAGATAGCAGCTATGGGGCAAAGAGCAGTAGGGGAGAAGACTGGTGTTAAAGGAATAGTCCAATTACCATTGAATGGTCAATTACTACCAACAATCATTTCAAAAGAAAAGAACAGAAAACCCACTGACTCAGAACACACATACAGTGGAGGTTAATGGGCAGTTACTTGAACACGTTCTCATTCATTTCTATTGTAAATGTGTTTAACTCCAGGTTTATTTCATACCAAGGCTTATTATTCTGTAACTACAGAGACAGCATTGCAAACTGGCTATTCTTAGGTTACCGAAGTGTGTAATAAAACTTTGGGCTCTGGCCATTTAAGGGGTTAAGTGTATTAGTGTTCTGTTATTTTCAAATTATAAGGATATGACTGCCCATGGTATTCAGTCAAGTGCTCCGTATGCAGCAGATAGAGATTAGGTTAAACACATCAGACTATTCCTATAACATGGTTCAGTATCTACACTACTGATTCCAAACTGGCCGGCTTTAAGTCACAAACAGCCCCACGTGACAGAACTTGCTAAGCTCACCTAAAAAAACAAAGGAGATGAAAAGAGAGAGAGACACTGAAAAGGAATGAAAAACCTCTGTTTCTCACATCTGCTTACTCCACCTAACACCGCACTCTTACTCAGACCTTCACAGGTAGGTTTAATGCTTGACTTACACTTACAAAGTGGAGTTTTTCTTCTGCAGCGAGCTGATTGGTGATGTGCTGTAAATTATTGCACAGTTGGTGATGATTATGATCACGCTGCAGTGTGCAATTAGATGCTAATTGTGTCTCACTTCTTTGCTCTGTCAAGAGTACAGTGTTAGATGCTGTTGAAGAAAAATGTGCTGATGAAAATGAAATCTTTGAAATAATATGGAAAATATGGCACTGGTAGTAAATCATATTAATCATCTGCTTTGTTTAAAGCTGAGAAAATCTTTAATGAATTCTAACACATTTGGCATCAAAAGTCTGGGGACACTTTGTCTGATGAGATCTTTCAGGGAATTCAAGGGTGTCCAACGAGTTTAATGCCTCTAAAAGCTCCCTCACAGAAAGTTGTTTGATGAAATCGTTATAAATATGCTGCAAACTGCCTGTTTTGTTATTTTATGATAGTTCTAGTGAAGATTTGGACTTAAAATGTATCCGCTGTTCATGACAAAGAGGTACGCAAAGGGCACTGCAAGGAAAAATAGTCCCCTAAGAAAACTTTTTTTTTTATTTTTCAGAGTTACCACTATTTTACTTTTATAAACATTTTGTGTGAAAATTTCATGATGAACTGACCAATCAAAATGCTTCAAAATCACTTGTAATGAAACCTCTTTGAACTGACTTTTTGGGCATTTTTGCCTTCTCCTGTAAAGTAACTATTTTGGAGATACATGTTTTTCTTTGGAAAATGACAATATAAATGCTCAGAAGATGTGTGGAGTTCACTGGTCATTTTGTATAGTTAATAAAATGCCAGTATTTGAGTTTGCAACCCCTTCTTTTTTGAAAAAATCAATGAAATTACCCTTTAAGCAAGAAAAAAACTACACTCTGATGTAGATGGTCCTTCGAGGGTTCTTTAGTAAGGAAAATTATTCTATATAGAACCATGAACACTCAAATGCAAATGGTTCTTTGTGTGCTCATAGTTCTATATAGAACCATTGTCTTTACTAAAGAACCCTTGAAGAACCAACTTCTTTAAGAGTATAGTAGCTTACTTTTGGCAGTTGTTCCTTCAGTTTTTTTTGTAAAAATCACAAAATCTAAATAGCTTTCTATTTGACATGTTAAGTTCTTGCGAACGACAAAGAAAACATGGTAATTTAATTAAAACATTTTAAAAAGCGGGTCAACTATAAGCATTTGAAGCGTAGCATAAATGTCAATTATTCCTTGTATCATGTAAAAACTACGCATTAGAAACATTCTGGACATGTTGTCACTAATCTCATCCCTACGACTGTCTTTCCTCTCTCTTTGCTTTACAGTGTAAAGAACCAGCCAGAACAGACGTATAATGGAGGTCACCTTTAACCAAAGCACCTTCACCTTCATAAACACCTCTGCAGCTTCCTCAGAGGTGTCTAAAATCGTGGATAAGGCCATAAGCCTGGCCACTGTAGTCGTCCTCTTCATCACCATGGTTTCCCTGGGCTGCACTATGGAGATCTCTAAGATAAAGGCCCATATCTGGAAGCCCAAAGGAGTGGTCATCGCCGTGGTGGCTCAGTATGGCATTATGCCCCTTACAGCCTTCTCCTTGGCCAAGCTGCTTCAGCTGGGCCCCATGGAGGCCGTGGCAGTGCTGGTGTGTGGCTGTTGTCCGGGGGGAAACCTCTCCAACATCCTGGCCCTCGCACTCAAGGGAGACATGAACCTCAGGTACTGGTCTACAGAGATGTAGAAAAAAGTGGTGTGGTCAGATGAGTCATCCTTTACTGTATTCTCCACAATTGAATGTGCAGTGCACACCAAGAGAACGGTGCAGCCCTGAATGCTTGACCCCAGAAGTGAGGGGGTCCTGTGGCTCTGTTGTATTTTGTTAACATGGTTTGGTTCCATCAGTCCCTTAGAGGTAAGGAACGTTATTCAGACTGATCATCTTTATCTTTTGATGGACCGTTTCTGTTCTGATGCAGGTGGGCTCTTCTAGGATGACAGTATCCTCATCCACAGGGCATGATGAGTGTCACAGTCACAGTCAGCTGTCGGAACAAAACCTTGTATTTCCATCATAGTAATCTATGAACACCAGCTGCCCTTTGCATTGAGTGAAACATTCACAATGAATGAACCAATAGAAAGTCAAAAATCACTTAAAAAAGTGCTCATTTACATTTTAAATTAAGAATGTTCTTTCTTATCTTAATATATCTTAATTTATAGAGCACGTTAAATACCACTGGCAGCTCAAAGTGCTTTACAGACAGGTTATGAAGCTTAACATTAATAGAAGAAACTATAAGTATTAACTTAAAATCATATAGTGATACAGATCAAATAAAAAAGATAAACACCAAGAGGTTAAATTAAACACTAAATTAAAGAGTTTTTAGATGCTTCTTATAAGTGAGCACTAAGCTTGACTATCTAATAAAAGGTGGAATTGAATTCCACAGTTTAGAAGCATAATAACTGAATGAGGCCTCTCCATGTTTTCGGTATTTTACTGAAGGTATTTGCAGAAGGCCAGTATCTGCAGATCTAAGATCACGTGTTGGAACATAAACAGACAGACATTCCGTGATGTAAATGGGTGCTAGGTCACTTAAAAACTAGTAGCAGAACTTTAAAATCTATCCTAAAAGATTCAGGCAGTGCAGTAAGAAGAGCATTACAGTGATCAACTCTGCCTGTAACAAATGCATTAACAATTTTATTGCGTCATTCTGAGATAGAAAAGGCCAAACTTTAGCAATATGTTTAAAATGATAAAAAGTTACTATAATGACTGCATTTAAAACAGCTCAGAGTCTTAGATTTCACCCGTTGTTTTTTTTTGTTTGTTTTTTTTTACTTCATGTTTGGTATACGACGTTAAAGAGCTGAGCTTCTCATAAAACATTTTCTCAGAGTTTTAGTACTAGAGATCAGTATTACAGCTTTTCCATGATTAGTAGTACAACATTTTATGACATCCACTGAGAAATGTCTGATACACAGCTGGTAGGCCTCTGTGCACGTGTGTTTGCATTCATGTATAGATACACAAACAGCACCTGCCTAGGAGTCAGAACATGCCATAGAAAACACAGCACAACTGTGTAAACACAAGACAAGCTAACTGACTTCTGAGTACCACAATTGTGCCAGAAATATGTAGATTACAATTTACAATTGACTGCAAAAGGGTTGGCAGCCTATTGTGTACAAGAGAAGTGCCTAATAAAGTGGCCAGTGTGTGTATATTAGATGTTAATTAGGTATGATTATCTGTCTGAACAAGGTCTCACTGTTTTTAAACGTATAATCATTTAACTGTTCAGTGTGAACTATCAGACACACAATGTAAGTTGAATGACCTTTTTTCTACTGATAATTGATAATGAACCTGATAATAATAAGAAGCTGATGTAATTATCATATCACAAATATTACCTCTCACACTTTTAACCGTCTGGTCATTCACCCCTTCAATAGATATCAGAAGATTTTAAAAAGAACAGGTGTGTCTTTAGCATAATAGACATGACTGTCCCTGAAATGTACAATGCTTTCCATAATATCTTGCTCAACATGCGTCCTAAAATCATTTATGAGACTTATATGATAAGCCAGGGTACACAGAGTGAGTTAAAAAAAAAAAAACAATGACTAATAAAATAGTGTGGATACTTTAAGTGTTAGGATCATGTCACATGATACGTTGAATTTTAAGAAACGTATTTGTGACTTTATGTTTAAAGCAAAAGATCTATGTGTCTCAACTGATCAAAAATGTTTCAAGCTGAATTGTCCTCTATAGCATAATGTTACTAGTGCTGTAGTCTTACTCTAAAGTGTGGGCACCCCCTGTCAAATTACATTGGTAACACTTTATTTGGAGTGATCCTTGATGATTAGATTATTAATAAACTCCTAACAGATTATCAGTAACACATCAACAACATATCAGTGGAGTAGCAGTAGTGAAGCATCTGAATACACTGAAGTAAATATCTTGTAGATGTACTATTGATACATTACTTACATTAAGTAGATGTACTGTGAATGTGTTACCGCCATTATGCAAAACCTAAACTTACCCAACCTTACCTACAACCTAACCCTAATCCTGGCCCTAATCTTAACCCTAACCTTAACCTCTACCCAAAACCCTCATATATTTTTGACTGCTACACCATTACAAGTAAAAAATAAGTTAACACATCCTTCTGCATGGAACATACTTAAATCTGGCATATTTAGTGCACAATATTGAAAATAACTAAAACATAAAATGTGGCATGTGCACAAACTTTTTACATTTTTTTCCCCAATGTGTTAAATTCGGCAAATGAACTTTAATTGTGCTTAAATGTGCAGAAGTGTGTTCTCTGTAGAGGGAGTGTTAATAATGTTACTTGACCAGGGGTGTCCAAACTTTTGCATAATACTTGATATGCTGTAGCTCTACATAATGCGCTGACCAATTTGATAATCACACTTATGCTATCAGTAGGAAGCACATTTGGCACTGACCTCACAACATGAACTGCCACTCTTGTGTGCTATCATTATATGACCCTGCAGGCGTTCACATGAAGTGAGAAGCCTATTAAAGCAATGCTGTTCCATCCTATACGGGACAATTTTCTTCACAGCTCAAATCAGTGTGACTCTGTTGCATCACATGTTTGTTTGTGATCTCCTTCTGTCTCAGTATCGTGATGACCACCTGCTCCACTGTGTTGGCGCTCGGCATGATGCCCCTACTCCTCTATCTTTACTGCCGGGGCTTCTCCGGTCTGGAGGCTGCTGTGCCCTACACTGGCATCACCATCAGCTTGGTCATGACCCTGCTGCCCTGCGCCATCGGCATCTTCATCAACTACAAAGCACCGAAGCACGCCAAAATCATTACCAAGGTGGGCAACAGCACTGTACAGCTTATGGCTTTAACAAAAACAGATCACTGGAGTTTGCATGGGCTTGAGTGGTACTGATACATATCGCTAAGGTCCTAACAGAACTGTCTGTTTTTGTCTTTATGTTTTTCTAAATTGTCTCTGACAGATAAATACATAAATAAATAGATTAGCTTTCCAGATGAAGCAGGGAAAAATCAATGGACCATACAATAAAGTCTGAAATCTGAAGGGTGATGAGTTCAGTTTGGTCAGTCTGTTTTCTGTTGTCTCAGGTTGGGATGAGTATACTGCTGTTGGCTTTTACTGCCATTGGTATTCTGGCCAGCATTACACTAGGCAGTACCATCCTCATGGTGACGTCACCTCCACTCATGATCACAGCAGCACTGATGCCACTGATTGGATACGTACTGGGATACATTCTGTCTGTTCTCCTCAAGCTTAATGAACCGTAAGTGAAGAAGATACTGTAACATTTTAGCATTGGTACTTTTGTTGTAGGAAAATCCTAAATAAGGCTTTTTAAGTCTCCTGTTGTATAGCTTATACGTAAAAATATTAAAGTAAACATTCTAGTTGTGATCTAGAGATGTAACACGATGCCAGGTCTGCAGGTCATTGACTGAAAAACCTTTAACATTTAAGCCCACTGGATGACACAGTGCGTACCCTTCTTTTTCTCTTTTATAAAAATCTGATTCTTTAATAAAATATGATATTCAGAAGTACAACTGGACAAAGTTTTTTAGATTTAGGGAAAATACACATTGAACGTGTTTAAATCGGTCACTGATGGTCATTACACCATGCTAAATGGTAGTTATTATCTTCAATTCACTTTTAAATACATTAGCATGTATAGCTGAGCTGTTCCTCAAGCAACCAAGTACGGTCTTGTTTAACAAATACTTCATCAAATTGTTCAAACACTGTAGCTCTGAGTCAAGGAGTCTCTAACACTCTTTAACAGCTCTGCTGAAGGCATGTCAGGCCATTTTTAGACAGATGTGTGATATTTTCACAATATAATGCTCAATAACGTGCCAATATCCACTTTCAGAGCTTGCTAATCTTTATTTTAACTTTAAGTTCTAGGAGGACTGTTGCCATGGAAACAGGTTGCCAGAACCTCCAACTGTGTTCGACTATCCTAAAGGTGGCTTTTCCGCCTAAAGTCATCGGGCCGTTCTACCTCTTCCCCTTCGTCTACATCGTCTTCCAAGTGTCCGAGGCGTTGGTCTTCATCATCATCTTCAGATGCCACGAGAGGCTGAAATCTTCAAAGGAAAAAGTGCTGTATCACCAGGGCCTCCAAGACCTTCAGTAAAAACCTGACAAAGACAAATGACTCACAAATATACCAGACAAGGACACACATGTTGCCAAAGGCCGGTGCTATTTTTTCCTCAAAACAATGAGCCTCATTCACCAATATTATAAAGTTTTT
>JAILXH010271802.1:18566-31242 GCA_023558415.1 Piaractus mesopotamicus | reverse complement strand
TGTGTGTGTGTGTGTGTGTGTGTGTGTGTGTTTTTCTTAACAATAGCAGTGATGATATGTCTCACAGGTTGTCTGCAAAGCTTGCTGTCTGTATAATAAGCTCGCTCTTTTCTTCTAATATGTAGGACAGTTTTTCTTTTCTGCGATTATAAACTTTCTCTCCCTCCCTCCCTCAATCCCTTTCTCTCGCACTGTCTCCCTCCCTCTCTCTCTCTCTTTCTCTCTCTCTCTCTCTCTCTCCCTCTCTCTCTGCAGTCTCGTCAGACTCCTGAGGGCGAGTTTCTGCCTCTGGACCAGAGGGAGTTGGATGTTGGCTTCGGGACGGGCGCTGATCAGCTCTTTCTTGTTTCTCCTCTCACCATCTGCCACGAGATAAACCCCAAGAGCCCCTTCTTCGACCTCTCGCAGCGTTCTCTCATGAGCGAGCAGTTCGAGATTGTTGTCATTCTGGAGGGCATCGTAGAAACCACAGGTTAGCATCACACTGAGATCACTACATAAACAAATGGATCAGGGCTATAAATGATTCATACAAAGTCATTTTGTTGTTTATGAGAAAACAAGAAGTATAGCCGAGTTCAAAGCTTACAGCAGGGATTCACGACTTATGCATAATAAAGGAGTCGTATCATATCAAAAACGAATTTGCGTTGCTTTTATGAAACAAGAGTTTGAAGTAAAGTGTGTAAACATTGTTAAAGGGTCAAAACATAACATGCATTAGAGGTGAATAATGCTTGAGGATTTGTACTTAAGTATATATAAATATATATTATACAATGAACTTTGATATATATACATTGAACTTTGATATATACAATGAACATCAATGTTCATTCCATATATATCAAAGTTCATTCAATATATATCAATGTTCATTAAATATTTCCTGTTTGGCTTACCATAATATGTGTGTGTGTATATATATATATATATATATATATATATGGTATGAAAGACTTTCAAATGATATATGTAGGTTTTTTGGATTATGTATTGGAAATGATGGTTTTATAATTTGATGAACTTACAGATAGGTTCAACATGTGAATTACTGCAATAGCACCCCCTATTTACGCATGCCCACCGCTCTTTGGACCCTGTTTCAACATTAGGCACTAAGCAGGTATACCAACTTTGGTGGCAATCAGACAATCCCTTGTCATTGCACTACTGTATTGAAAATGTATGTGAATCAGAACGGTAGATTGCCTGTATAATTTGGCATGCTTCTTTACAGTAGGGACCCCACTGATCGATGCTTGTCAAACTTCAATCAGTAGTAGAGAGTCCATTCCTGGAGATATATATATCAAGTTTTGTGGTGACTGGCCAATTCTAAGGCAGTCAAATACCTGCTGAAATCTTATTGGCTGACTCCAGCCAGTTTTTTTTTCAGATATCAGCCTCATAGAACCTGAGCCAGGACAGCACACAGCATGTGAAATTTCATGTCAGTTAGACAGTGTTTGGTTGGTGAACATTTTCTTGCATATTATAGCACCAAGCAATGCTGTTGCACCAAAATTCCCTAAGGCAGGGATTTTCAACCTGTGGGCCATGATGGCACTGCTGGGGGGCTGTTGGCTACGAACACCTTTAGGATGAATTGGAACATTGATTGTGAGCCAGGCCTTCTCGTCCATAATCAGTGCCTGACCTTACCATTTCCCTTTTACCAGAACAGGCACAGATTCCTACAGACACTCCAAAATCTTGTGGAAAGCTTTCCTAGAAGAGTGTAAGCTGTTTTAGCTGCAAAAGGGATTTAACTCCATATTAACGCCCATAGGTTTGGAATGGGATGTCCAAAAAGCTCATATAGGTGTGATGGGCAGGTGTCCACATACTTTTGGACATATAGGGTGCTTCATACAGGATCAGAGATTTATTTTTGACACAACGAAACAGCCTCTCACAGCTAAAGATACATACACAATCAAAGGCAGTCAGAGAGAAAAAGAGCAAGTGGGAGAGAGCAGAGTCAGGCTGCGTTCTGTGATGAACTGGCAGAACAAAAAGTCTCTGATGATGTAGAATCATCTGCAAGGTGAGATCGAGGTGCAAACGTTTCTTTGTTAATGCATTTTTAAGCAAGTTACACTCCAGACGCGACAACTTCAATGTTTTTTTCTGCAATCAGATCAGAACGCTTTAAATCCTGGCGAGTCGCACTGTCTTGGCTCTTTTCTCACATGAGGTCATATTTGTTTTGTGCGGGTGCACGTAAATCAGTATGCCTGTGCTCACACTCACTACCCACAGTCTGATAAAATTACCTTTTGGGCTAATAAGTCTAAAAAAAACAAAATAGAGGCAAAACAAATAGGAGCGCAACAGAGTTATTGTGTTTAAGGGGAACCTATACTAGAGTAGATTCCCTGTATCCCAGTCTTTTATGGTTGTGAACCTCCAAAATAGCAACAGAATCATTTTATATGGGTAAACACTTTTCTTTAGGTTGACACCTATGTAATTCATTTTTGAGTGTGGACTAGTTCCACCAATCAGTGCCTGCACCACTGCATCACACGCCAAACAACAACAACAAAAAAAACTTTTTTTCTGTTAAAATGCTTTTCTTTTTAACTTTTGGATGCTTGAAAACATTTGTAAGTTGATACTTTTGTGCTTTCACTCGATGCATTTCTGGCTTCACATTTTCACAAAGTAAGATTTTGAGAGGTTTTGTACTTTTTCCATCCCTGTCATTCACACATCAGTCAATGGGAGCTAAACCGCAAAAACCTTTCTGAATTATTCATTGTTGTGACATCACAGCCATAGACACATTTACGTTTGACTGAACATTTAGTCTACAGCAGTCTAGACCACCTATTCACACAAGTTATAAGAAGTGTTGTTAGCAGAGTTATGGTGTCAGAAGAAAACAGTTAAAAACAATTTGTCCAAAAAATGGGGAAAAACCATTTAAAAAATAGTTAAATGTTGTGCTGGCTGTTCATGGCGGTCAAGAAGGTCATGTGTCATTTTACTATTACATTTAAAATTACAAATTTGGCAGAATGTCGTTGCATTTCCAAAGGGCCAAGGCCTCCAATAGGAGTGACTGAAGATTTGTAACATCTCTGAGGATTTAACAGTGTCTTCTTTTAGCCTCAACTGCTGTTTGAACGAGGCACAATACAAGGCAGCCAATCAGAACAGAGGTCATCTACATACTGTATGTGGATCGTTCTACTGAATTAGTTTAAAAAAAAAAAAAAGGTTTTAAAAAGCAATTAGGTTGTCAAACCTTAGATATAAGGGTTATGTTATGATCTATTTAAATTGAGATAATCATCTGCTAAATACATACAAAATGATGATTTATAAGGTAGTTTATATTGGGAGGTGTCTGTTCCAAACTCTAATCCGTAAATTTCAACTGGTGAAAATGATACTTACATTTTTTTTTGTAGTATGTGTATTAAAATGATCTTTTATTTTTAAAAGATTTTAATTTCTTTTTTGATGCCTGAAGTTAAAATCTTTAGATTTATCATAAGTTTTATTTTATTTATTTATTTATTTATTTTTTAATTATAAGTTTGGAAATTTGGAATATGTCCCCTTTAAATTTTTTTTTCCAAGACTGACTCATTGCCTCCAACCCTCTGCCATTTCTCTCTCTCTCTCTCTCTCCCTCTGTTTCTCCAAGGTATGACCTGCCAGGCTCGTACCTCTTACACCGAGGACGAGGTTTTGTGGGGTCACCGCTTCCTGCCCGTCATGTCTCTTGAGGAGGGCTTCTTCCGGGTCGACTACTCCCAGTTCCACAACACCTTTGAGGTTCCCACACCCCCCTACAGCGTCAAGGAACAAGAGGAGACGTCCTGCCTGCCTTCCCCGGCCCCTCCCCTCACCCCCACCCCAGGTGACCCCAGGATCAGCCGCAGGGAACGCATCTTCTCCCTGGATGCCGTCCCACAGGAGGAGCCTACCTCAAGGCTGCCCAGCAAGCTCCAGCGCATGAGCTCCAGAAATGGCAAAGAGGCCCTGAAAGCCGGAGGTGGTCCAGCAACACAGCAGGCCAGTGAGAAAGCATCCAGTACAGGCGATCTGCCGCTGAGGGTCCAGCGCCTGGGCTCCTTTGCTAGCCCAGAGGAACCAGTGGGGAACCAGCAGCTCCAGCTGAAGCCTCTGAAGGTGGGCTCGGATGCCCACATCCAGTCTGCTGGAGAATTAGAGCACCACAGACTGACTCTGCTGCCTCCGCCTATTCCAGGGCCAAATCTCAACCCCCTGCCTGTGGCCGGCAGCCGGCCAGAGGACAATCTGCCTGCCAAACTGCGCAGGATGAACGTGGACCGCTGAGGCACGAGCCAAGACACTGTTGACTTCGAACCATGGACTCAGACAGATGAGCAGAGAGGCTTCAAGAGGCCAGAGCTTGTTCTAAAGCACGATTTAAACATGTTCTTAAACTGGACTATACTGTGATTCTTTTAATTCAGTGGTTCCCCAACTTGGTCCCAGAGTATCCCTGCCTAGTGCTGGGTGGTACTGATCAATATCAGAATATCGCAATATTTTCCAAAAACATTGGTAAAATAACCAAACACAATGATATCACAGCATCCCGTGATATTTAAGTTTGTATAAATAAAGTTAATAAACCCATGCTTCCTGAATGCTAATAGCTTGTGCTAGAATTGAGTTTCAGCATAGGTTTTGATAGAATTATTTTGTTCTGTTTTATTTATTTTTATTTATTTTCTAAAGCATGCATCAACATGACCACTGTGCCCCTGTGCTCTGGGGATAGCTGCTTTATATAGTGTTAAAATATAGAGATAACTATTATATGTTACTATAAGGTAATGTAGACAGTGTTGATGAAAACTGTCTAACAGAGTTCACCATCAACCCCCAAGCGCAGGTGGAGCTCACAAATACATTAAACAGAAAAGGATATACTGTACTGTGCAAAAGTCCACTTTTCATTTATTTAAATTCCAGTCAAATGAGCCATTCAGTGCAAGCTATTAAATTTTCATTTCAGAGGAGATATAAAATAATCCACTTGCATAAGGAAGAGGGAAAGTCAAAGGGAAATAAGAAGTTTCTTAAAAATTACTAAAGTTAAAGTTAAAAAAAAAATACTCAAAGATATAGAGAAAATGGGGCTCCTAACTGGTAGACCACCAAAACTGCCCCCATCAGATAAACAGCACTTAAAACTTTCATCTTTGAGAGGGAGGAGAAAGTCAAGCTCTACTCTTACTTCAGATCTGAAAATATCCACAGGTGTCTCTGTCCATCTTCCACAACGAGAAGACCACTCAACAACTCAACACTGTGAGTTTGAAAGGATGTGTAACTGTCAATAAGCCCTTAATGAGAAAAGGAAAATTTGCTGGTCTTCTCAGAACACTGAGCCTCATTCACCAACCGTTCTTAAGAAGATATTTTTTCTTCAAACCCAAATCTTTTTCTTCTTACACAGTTTTCATGGTTTCTTATTTGGGATTTGTTCTTAGGTAAAAACAGAATCTACACACACTCAAGAGCACAAAGGTGTGAACAGTTCTGCAGTTTAAGAACACGTCATGAATCTGACGTAGACTTTTTCTACCTTCCTCAAGAGCAAATGTAAGAAAAAAGTTCCCCAGAGTCCCCAGAGTCCAGACCTCAACATCACCGAATATGTGATTGTTTGGACTGTGTGACGCAGAAAAATGCAACCAGCTTCTAAGACTGAACTCTAAAGGTGTGGAGAAATATTCCTGCAGATTTCTTTGAAAAAACTGTAAGCATTCTAAAAAGAATGGAAGCTGTAATAAAGGCAAAAAGTGGACACACTAAATACTGAAACATTCAATATTATATTTAATTGTTGAGACTTTTCTTTAGGTTTCTGTTAAATATGCTTTCTACTTTTTTTCTGACGCTAAAAATGAATAACTTGTGGCCGTTATGACAGGAAGTGAAATAATTGAAATTTTGGCATTCTGACTTTTGCACATTAATTTACATGTATATAAAAAATAAGAACTACAACATGCATAGTCAAAAATGATTATATTGGGCTGAACATCTGTAAGACAGAGAATTAAAAGCATAAGTAGTCATTTTGTTGGTTATTGAGGGAAAACTGTAGTGCTGCTGAATTAATAACTGTAGTCCAGCTCTCACTGTGCATCAGTATTTACACCTAAATCAGATGAATGGTGTAGGAATAACAACCATGTTCATACGTAGCCCAACTCAAGACCCTTTACCTGTTTACCTGTAAGCAAAATAATGAGGGAATAACACACACTTGGCCATGGAACAGCTTAGTAGTCAATTAACCAATTGCTTTTGAGGCCCTAAATAGGATATGATGGGGGCTATGCATGAAACCTACACCATTACACAATTTGGGTGTAAATGGGTGGTAATGAAAGCTGAAAGTCTGCACTTACATATTCAATACTTAATTTCCTTTAACCAGGTTTCCTTGAACCAGACTGTATTATTGTTTATTTAAACTTAGTATTTATGTAGTTTGTATGTATTTTGAACTGTTCTTTTAAACTGATCTGAAGCATCCAGAATCAGTACTGCTAACACTAAAAATAAGAGTACACCCCTGCCCTGCACATTTTAGTATTTTCCTGCCTTAACACCCCCCACTTCAACTCAGAAAGGGCTTGTTCATTAGCTGATTAGTTGGATCGGGTGTGCTAAAGCAGAGAAAACACTAAATATGCATGGCCAGGGGATTCGAGGACCAGGATTGGGAGCCACTGTGCCAAGCGATTACACAAAGGAAACAGCCATGTCTTGCACTGCTTTATTCAAGAATCAAACTGATTAATTCTTCGTTGATGACAATGACACCATAAGTGTTCTGTTTAGATTCAAGTAAGTTTCATATTTACAGAACTAATATAATAAATGCACACCTTTATTGCTGTATCACACTATTCTATTTATTAATTTACCCTTGACTGATCAAACTGAACCATATTGTCTTTTTATTTCTGACAAACCTATACTTTCAATAAGTTCTTCAGAAATGACTTATTTAGAAATACGTCTTTTTGTATGTGAAGGCTTTACAATGTGAAACGTTTCTTGTCATGTGCTCCTGTCTTTCAGTACGATTACTTAAATGTCCATATGACGTTAGTCTGAAGATGTGAATTATACCCAGCAGACCTCATGAGGCGAACATAAGGACTTTGAAATGCTTCTTCGCAATATAGAACATATTGCAATATACGACGCAGGTTGTTGACACACTGTAAACTTAATATATGCATTTGCTTCTACATGGAGATCATTTAAATAATATTTTCATCTATTTAAAAATTCTAATAAATCATTTGAGGAGTGCTGTTTTAATGTCACGTTAATTGATACCCACCACTTGTACATGTATACCCTGCGGCGTATAGCTGTATCAGTGAATAGAGCCCTGAAGTGGCTAATTGGTTTATTATGTTTAAACATGACATCTGAGCTGGTGCTTATTGCAGTGACTATAGGACATTTACATTAGGTGCCATCAGCATTTATGGATGAGTGACCCGCGCATAGGCGTCAGATAGCTATTAGCAATTACTATCGCTGTTGCAACCCTACGGCTCTCACCTCAGGCCGTAGGCGGAAGTGAAAGTAATTCAGTTAGTCTCCAGCAGGACATCAATCAAGTGGCCATTTACCATGCAGAACGTGACTTCATTACTCTTAATTGTGCCTGAAAAGGAGGAACTTCTCTGGCAACATTAATTACCACAGCAGTTCGGTACGTTTCGGCCAGAGAGGATCTGTATGACTCACATAGGAACAGTTCGGCCTGCAGCGCCGCACTTAACGTCCTCGAACACAGGCCAAGCACAATGGCTCTTCTGATTGGGGAGCTTTGATGATGCGACTGTGGAAGCAAAGCCACCATAACTCAGTCAGTGTTGTAATAAATCCATGACATGCAGCCCACCAGGAGTTGTCTTTCCATGGACGAATGCTCATTAGCCCTTGAGCAAACATTCAACTGTTCCAACGGCACAAATTTGGTGATTTCCTTGCCGAGTGACAGCTTTGCAACCGTAATTTTCACCTATAATACTACGCCAGCAGGGAACATAAAAGCAGACCACTATGTAGAAAATGAAAAACGTGCCGAGAACGGTCATAAATTCAGAACACGCTGACCTGCAACTCTGGACCAGCAGATGAGTTAGAGAGTGCTTTCTTTTTATGGAGGGGGTGTAGCTATCTCTGGCATGAAGGACAAGGTTATTTCCCTGCATGTAAAGGCCCTTTTGAGATATCATATCGATTTCTGGATGCCGTCATATGGCCCGGGACAAATGTTACATCTGAATAATCTTGGCTGGCCTACTGCAGTGCCACAGAAAAAATGCACCCAGAGAAGTGCATGCTGGAGGAAGAGTGGTGTTATAGACACACTTAGAGAATAAAGAAAGAGTCTATCTGGTTTCAACTGTCTTCTGCTTTACTTCCTTGAATGCTAGGCTTATTATTCAGTTATTAACCTTAAGGCAAGTTATTCTTTTATTTTTATAAAATATGTTAATATGTAAGTTATGTAGTTATGAGAGTGAAGAACTCTCCTAGTAGGCCACAAATAGGACCTTAAACTGAATAAAGTGCACTGAATTTACTTGCTTCCAATGAGTACATTATTTCCACAACACAATTACCAGAAGTAATGCATTTTGGTATTGATATAGTGTTTTCTGGTGTCCAGATGTGCCTAAATGTTATACTGCTGTGCTGAAAGACAATGATTTTGACTCCAATGTGACTTTTCTGCAAAAGACAAACATGCTAATTTAATTTTTTCTTGTGTGATTGATTCTGCGGTTTACTGAAAAAAGCACTCTACTTGACCCCTGCCACATTAAATTGGCATAACCATGCCATAAATGTTGTGGCAGGTATTGTTCAGTAATATAACAGTGTCATGTAATTGTCATGCCAGATGCCATAATATTTGATGTCAGCTTATGTCACATGCTAAGTTTTATTAGATGCACTCCTGTTAGCCATCATGGCATCAAATAACATGGCATCTGTCATGACAATTACTAGTAATGGTAACATGACCTTGTTGCACATTATAGGGCCAAAAGTATGTGAACACCCCTCCTGATTATTGAGTTCAGGTGTTTCAGCCACACTCATTGCTGACAGGTGCATAAAATCAAGCACAAAGCCATGCAATCTCCATAAACAAACATTGCCATTTGTTGTAGAATGAGACACGGAAGACCTCCCTGACTTTAAACATGGTGTTGTAATAGGATGCCACCTTTGCCACAAGTCAGTTCATGAAAATTTCTATATCTGCCCTGGTCAGCTGTAAGTGCTATTATTCTTAAATGGAAGCGTCCAGAAACAGCAACAGCTCAGCCATGAAGCAGTAGATTTTGCAAACTTAGAGTGGGGCTGCTGAACGCTGAAGCATGTAGCACGTAAAAATCACCTGTTCTCTGCTGCATCACTCACTACAGAAACCACCACTGAACTCAACGTGTTCTCTGGAGTGATGAATCACACTCCATTATCAGGCAGTCTGATATATGAATCTGGGTTTGGCAGATGCCAAGAGAATGCTATCTATCGGAATGCACAGTGTCAACAATAAGGTTTGGCGGAGGAGGGATAATGGTCTGGGGCTGTTTTTCAGGGTTTAGGCTCACCCCCTTAGTTCCAGTGAAGGGTAACATTAATACTACAGCATACAAAGACATTTTAGACAATTCTATGCTTCCAACTATGTGGCAACAGTGTGGGGAAGATCCTTTCCTGTTCCAGCATGACTGTGCCCCTGTGCCCATTAAAGGCCAGGCCAGGCCAGGCCAGGCCAGGCCTTCTTGTCCAACATCAGCCCCTGACCTCACAAGTGCTTGACTGAATGGGCATAAAATCCCACAGACACACTCTCAAATCTTGTGGTAAGCTCTCCCAGAAGATTGGAGGGTATGATAGTCACAAAGCAGGGGCAACTCCATGTTAATGCCCATGATTGGGAATGGGTTGTCCGACAAGCTCATATAGGTTTGATGATCAGGTGTCCACATACTTTTGTCTATAGAGTGAATTACTGAACAGTCCATGACATCTGCCATGACATGTTTGTCACATAGTTATGTCAAAGTAGCAGGGTTCTAGTAATGTGTGACTGAAATAATGCCAGAATTCAGTTGAACCATGAATCTGAACTATTGCATTCATGCTGATAATTATTTTTTGCAAAAGTAACTGAATTACAAAAGGTGTTATTATAATACATCTTATTCATATGGAAATTATATATATATACATTTATAGTAAATTCAATGCAATGTAAGATTTCTGTCAGTGTAGGCTTTAGGGGGGTGTCAAAGTTGGCATATGATTACATGCTTTGATACTGGCAAGCTCAGGGCAGTCCAACTGGTCAGGTCGAGTCCTGGTCCTGTATGATGTGCAGAAGGCTTTTTTTTTCAGAGGCAAAATGCCCATAGTCATGCTCACCATGCTGTTTAGAACAGATGCCCAGATGCTCATAAATATCTAATGAACACCAAACATTCAGGACTAAATACACCGGCATTCCGGCTTGTGAAGGTGGCTTTTCCTGGAAACAAGCAGGAGCTGGTGGGTGTGTGGGGGGGTATACGTCACACAACAGAGCAGGGATCTGTGTTTACTTGCATTCTTCACTGTCTCTCCAGGCA
This sequence comes from Piaractus mesopotamicus, assembly GCA_023558415.1. Classification (NCBI taxonomy): domain Eukaryota; kingdom Metazoa; phylum Chordata; class Actinopteri; order Characiformes; family Serrasalmidae; genus Piaractus; species Piaractus mesopotamicus. The sequence goes on along the minus strand of JAILXH010271802.1, from coordinate 20,563 downwards.
CGACAGATGTTGTGGGAGAAAGTGTCGCACACGGCGCTGTTTTTCTTGCTCAAACTGACATTAACAGCGGGGGGGCTGCACAAACTGTTCTTTTTTTACATTAAAAAGGAAAAAAGATAAATATGGCATCAGGTGAAAGTAAGTCCTCTCCAAATGCAGTCTTTAACAGAGGAGTAAATCTCTGACTTCACAATGGTACAATACAATTTCAAATGCATGTGATTCATTGTGAAATATCACGATTTGATTTGACTGATTATTTTTCTATGATTCACAATTTTTTCGTGTTGGTAGGGAATACATACAAAAATGTTCGCTTTTTTAATGCTTTTAAAATACCTTTTTATTTCCACCAAAAAATGAGTACATACAAAGAGTACATGTTGTTTGCAAACAAGCAGCACCAGCTCTACCTAATAAGCGACATAAGCAGCTGCTTAGGGCCCTGTGGCCTACAGTGGGCCCCCTAACAACTTCTAGGTTGCAACTGTACTATTAAGTTGTCTAAGATGCTCGAGTGAGGATAAAGGAGCAACTGAGCAAGAGTTAATTTTGTCTCAGTAAAGAACGTACACATCTAGAGCCGAGAAAAAGAGAATGTGCAGAGAAAAAGCTTAAAGAGAAAGGTATGTTTTTTTGTCGTGTTTGTTTGCTGTCTAAGAAGTTGAGTTCCAGCTTCACAAAACCTAATAAATACAGCCACAGTTAACTTGTTTTACAACAGCAGTAAACTTCCTCTGTAAATTAACGTTCAAGGCTGTGATTAATCTTCCTGCATGTGCACATGAAAGCATGACGTTCATGAGAAGGGGTCACCAAAGAAGGACAAAGAAATCATATCTGACTAAATATGTAGAAAGTAAAGCATTAATAATGGTGAAAAGGCTGTCACCATTGCCACTATGGTTAGGTTGAACTAAGCTTAAAGTTAGCTGTTTAAGCAATAAATACTGCTTTGTGAGACAGAATTTAATTAAAAAAGCTGAGAAGCTTCTTTGTCATTTAAACTACAATTTATTAGCACCTCAAACAAGCATCCAGCTATCAGCAAACACGTTAGCCAGTCGTAATATAATTTAGACAGCTTGTGGTAGGCATTAGCCTCTGATTTTACAATGCATCAAGTATAAAGATAGCAAAATCCTGCTTAGAGCCCCCAAAAGGCTAGAGTCAGTCTCTTTCAGATGAACGTTGGGATTTATGCTGATTTATTTTATTTTCATTCATTTATTTTTTAAATTAAGACAAAACCATGGATAGATCTTTTGATGCTGTAGCTGAAAATCACACGACCCCTCTTTTGGATCTTCTTGGAACATTCCGGCTCCACCCCTTCATTATCCCCAAACCTGCTGCTTGTTGTGTTTGTTTGTCTCTGTTTTTGGTGGTTTTTAATATAATTATTAGCTGTATTTCTAAGTGTGCTTCATTAGTTTTTCAAATTTTTGACTTTCACCTTACTTCACTTGTCGACTGGTTGATTGTTTTCCTGCATTTTGCCCAGCTGTCTGTCCTGATTCTGATCCCTGCCTCTCGAAATCCACCCAGTGAAAGCTGCTTATCAAAACCTGATTCATTTGATTTTTAACAAACCTAATGCAATTAATGTGAGTTAGTTAATAAGGGCCCTGCGATGGACTGGCAACTTGTCCAGAGTGCTCTGCCTTCCACCCAATGACCGCTGGGATAGGCTCCGGGCCCCTAATGCTTGGTAGCCTTCTAGAGGACTGCCCGCCCATGTTAAACCAGTGGGGGATGATGAAGTCAGTTACATTTCACATGAAGGGTAAGGAAAATAATTACCAGCCAAACTCAGTAGTTTGCTCTAACAACACACATGCAACTAGCAGTGTAAACAGTGGCTAAATTGTGGCTAGATGGACATTTCTGGCTGTAACAGAGGCTACTGCAAAGACTTATGGGACATGTGAATGAACTATTCATACAGAGCTCACAGTTGCTACAGTATACTGAATATTATTAGAATCAAATATATA
>JAILXH010271790.1:22593-35695 GCA_023558415.1 Piaractus mesopotamicus | reverse complement strand
TTGGAAACTTAATCCTTGGGTGGAATACTAGAAATCCTACATGCTTATTTTTTCATATCGAAATGTTTCATGAGAGCATTGACTTAATAATCATAAAATAATATATATTTTTTGTGCTGTATGTGAAAACACAATTGCAACGAACAATAAATGTTATTTTAGCCTTACATCCTTACTACGTTACAACATTAGACTTAAGATATGAGGCCAGATATAGGATCATATACCATATATGGAGGCAGTCATGGGCTGGAGGTTAGGGAACCAGCTTCGGTGGTTAGGGAACCAGCCTTGTTGGTTCGATCCCCTGAGCCGACAGTATGTGACTGAGGTGCCCTTGAGCAAGACACCTAACCCAAAACTGCTCCCTCTGAGCTGTGGATAGGGCTGCCCACCGCTCCGGGCAAGCGTGCTCACTGCCCCCTAGTGTGTGTGTTCACTAGTGTGTATCTGGTGTTTCACTGCGCGGATGGGTTAAATGCGGAGGTGAAATTTGGGGCTAATAAAGGACACTTTATCACCATCTGTGACTTTTCACCTTGTTAGTTCACATTAAGCACAATTCATCACATCATACGTAAAAAGACATATTTCTTGTTTTCCCATTTTCTTCCATAAAATGTATTGATTTCTCATTTTTGATTACGTCACTGAGCACCAGCAGGTGGGAAAAATAATATTAACCAATAATATCATTTTACCTCCTCCTCCCATAATCCAGAGAATATGCTAAGCTAGCTCAGAGACCCTCCTTGACACAGTAATCCACTCAGAAATATGTCACAGTTACGAAGGAAAACTGCAATTTAGCTTCATAAAATTCATATGTATTATCTTAGACCTGTGTAATCTGATTACATATGCGGGTGGGGGATCTGAGAGATTCAACCACTTGTGTCTTTCCTCAGCTCTAGCTGCTCTAGGGGGGCTCGTATATGTTGTAGCCAGAGAGATGTATTTCACCGGCTATGCAAAGTCTTCCGAAGGACGGTAAGTACATGATGAACAAGATGAATATACATGGTTTAAACCCCAACCTATCCGCCCCGCAGAAGTGTTTTAACTTTCTGTTAATATTAGCCCGTTTCTATTAATATTAGCCTGTTGCACTACAACCCCCAGCATGCACTGCAACGTAATGTTCTCCAACTCTCCTAACCCAAACAACAGTCTATGGGACAGCAGTTACACCTCAATTCTACACAATTCCACACCAGTCATATCACTGAAATACATTTCAGCTGCAGTTCAACCAAAATAAACACTTAACATCAGCTCAGCAGGTCAGCAAATGAGCCCATGTCTTAATGAACTTGCAGTAAAGAAAGGATGCCAGGCGTTTAGTTCAAGCAGATAGATAGATTTAAAAGACCAAGCACCTGGGTACATTTAAATTTTGAATATTTCAAGTGTCCATGTAATATTTCAAGGTCTACTACAAGTTTCTGTATTTTACTGTTTACGTTTTTGCATATTTTAAATAAACAATGGTCAGTTCAGGTTACAGCACAACATTAATTAAAAATGAAATAAAAATATTTTTTCCCCTGCCCACAGATTTGGTGAGATTTTTTAATTTGGCCCTTTTACTGGTTGAGTTTGACACCCCTGGTTTAAACTATGAGTACCTGATTTTGAGTGAATGTCAGGGCACAATTTGTAAGGGGGGGGGGGGCACATAAGAGTGTCAACTGATGCCAAAATAATACCCAAAGAAAATATGTATTTTTTCAGATTGGCCTTTGTTATACTATTATCATCACTGCATACGACAACAACTCAGAAGACAAACCACTTTCTCTCTGAATCTTAGTCCTTTATTAGTTTCCACATCTACAGAATATTTTATGATTATATTTTTATGATTACATAATTTTGAGAGTATCTGGAGGTTAGTCTGTCTGTTTTTTCTGTAACTGTTATAGCCTATAGTTGCCCATTTTTATATCATCGCTGTAATAACATAACCTTCACTGGAAAACTAACTGGAGAACTAAAGAACATTTTTAACTTTAATGCATGTTAATATAAAACACACCTGCTCATCCAGCAATAGTGTCTCTCTCAGTCATGTATTTGGTCTGTTTCTTTCCAGGTTGCCAGGGTTTTACTTGATATTATGTGTTCTCCTCATTCTGGCTGTGACGGCTGCAATTGGCATCATTCCCTCATTCCTGGATAAATACCTCAGCATCAAAATTCTCTCCAGAGCTATATGACTTTTTTGGAATTTATTAACTGACTTAATCTTTTCTACAATAGACCTGTCACGATCATGGGACTATGACTAATGATTAAGTGCCATATAAAAAACTGTGATTATTATTTTTTGGGCTCATTGTATTGCATTTATTAAAGTAGAAGCCTAAAGTGGCCAAATTGGTTGATCAGCTATCTTGCTACCTAGTTGTCGATACTTAGTAGTTCCCAACTAATGACAAAAATGGTCAAATAAACAAACATTACTCACTGTTGCTCTCTAAAGGTTTTATTAACAAACACGACTTAAACAGATGTTACTCATCGGCGCCCTCTAAAGGCGTTCTTAACAAACCTCAAATAAAAAAACATTACTCACTGCTGCCCTCTAAAGGCGTTATTAACAAACATCAAATAAACAAGATCCATTATGTCTCTCAATAAATTCATTTTCTGCTTTCTTATATTTCAGTGTATTTGCCTTGACCCACCTGATGAAAACATACACAATTCATATTCAGTTTGTTGTGACGTAAACATGATTGTGAAAGCTAATAACTGTGGAAAGTAAGTGCGATTAGGCAATTATGTAATAATTGTGACAGGCCTAAGACTAAAGAATTTTAATATTGCTGATATGTTTGGATTCATTTAAGGATTTTTCTAAATAAATTTAATATTCAGTTCATGCATTTGTGAAGGGAAACATGCTGCTAAACCTGCCTTTAGAACCCTTTACCACCTGAAATCCACAACTGTGAAGTCTTAACAAATGTTGGTGTGCACACAGGGTTATAGGCTGATTACAGTATTATATGGGTGTAATGATACACTGATTTTCCTGATTTGGTGTGATTTTAAATTCTGAAGTCAGGATTGACACTACAATCTTGCTCCTGTACTCTACTTGTAATACAGTGTTGCTGCTTCTGTAGTTCACTTATAGTAATGTCTTGCTTCTGTAATTTACCTGTATTACGGTCTTGCTTCTCTAATATGAAAGCATATCAATATCAAATTTAACAAGATAATGTAATATGCAAAATGGCAATATTATCTTAAGTTTGAATTTAAATTTCCCACTCATACATGCAAGTTTGGGCTCAAAATGAAAATTCAAATTCAATAATTCCACTTGCATTTGCCATTTGATATACTACTCTTGATATTTCCCAAATTGGATTAATATGTTTCACATGATTATTAAATAAATTGTGTCGCAATGATAATTCAAATGCTATTCACCTAATATGCATTTGTGCTCAGTAACAATGCGTTTAAAATTTAATTATCAAACTCACTACCACCCTAGAAAGATGGCAAAATTCAAACGTTAGCGGGGAAACAAAGACTTTCCGCTTTGCAATAACATATTCTCACCTCATTCCGTGGCAAAATGCCTTTGAAAATGCATTTGACCCAAATCCTTTTTCCTTTTTATAGACTTCCCAACCTGTCAATCATCCCATCAGGGTGCAAAAGCACGCTTGGCAGAAAAGGCTGTATCTGAAAACATGACGGCTAATCTTACGTTAGAAGATGTGGTGAAACAGAGCAATATATCTTCTAACGATTACTATGTCTTCATACACGAACTACGAAGAATCGTTGGTCGAACATGTGGTACATTTTTCTGTTTTAACCAGTGTGGCTGAAATTATCGTCCGTGTTAGCCGAAAGTAGGCTACAGATAGAGATTAACCTAGCATTCGATGGCTATAGTGAGCACCAGATGTGGATATTCATGTGTTCCACCTTATCGGTTACCGTAAATATACTAATAAAATAATTAAATTGTAATTGTACTGGTACACATAGACACGCGTACATCACACAACCACCTTACCATTTTGGCTTAGCAGTCAACAGCCACTTTACTGTGTTGGTACTGTGATATCTTTCAACTGAAATTTGCTAGGGGACCTCTAATGTTCTGCTTTCCTTTTTAAAAATTAATATTACAGAAATCACTGGCATATGTGTAACATAGTAAGCTGGTTCATGTTAGCTAGCTGGTAAAAACAGCAGATGGGGGCCTTGTTTGGGAATGTAGTGTTAGCAAACATTAACACTGGCTTTTATCTAGCTTAATTCTGCATCCCTCCACAAGTCACGTAGCATGATATCAGGTGTGGTGATGACAGAGCAATATTTCCAACTCTAATGCTTACTTTGTAGAAGATATCCATGCATGGCATCAACTGGAATCTGTATGATGGGCCTCCCCACTACTCTGGCTATAAAGTCTTTTAGCAACTGCTCTCATTTCAAATGAAATCAGCTGAAATCAGCTTCTTATTCTAATTTTCTATCACACTTAAACAGTGTTTGTCTAACATCCGGATGCATTTAGGCACCAGAATGTAGGTGGACCATGTTCTCAGATAAAGCCTTCTGATGGCCGTGCCCTGATGGAATGATTGGCAGGCTGGGAAGTCCATGAAAATGAAAATGCAAGCAGGTCGAATGCATTTTCAAAAGCATTTTGGCACAGACTGAGCGCAGTAGGTGACAATATGTTATTGCAAAGCAGAGAGGCGCTGTTTCCCATTTACATTTGAATTTTGTCATCTTTCGAGCGTGGTGGTGAATTTGATGATTAAATTTCAAATGCCTTGTTACTGAGCACAAATGCATATTAGGTGAATAGCATTTTAATTATACTTTTGATACTATTATTACACAAACACATGATACATTAATCTGATTTGGGAAATACATTTTAATTTAAATAAAGCTACCCATGAAGCATCCAAATTTCTGTGTAAAAGAAATATCAGTAGTAGTATTCCAAATGGCAGTTGAATGAAATTCAATTGATTTTTAATTTTGAGCCAAAATTTGCAAAAATTCAAAATTCAAATTCAAAATTAGGATTACATCGCCATTTTGCATATTACATTTTGATTTAATTTTGATACTGATATGCTTCTATACTCTAGTCTTAAACTTGGTCTAAACCTAGTAATAAAAACTTCATAAATGCAGTAATAATAATGTAATAATGTGGTTAATTTAACTCCTGCTGTCAGGATTACAGCCTGCCGGCTGTACTTTAATGTTTCCACACCGTTATTAGTTTCTTGTGCTATGATTGGCTAGTAGCCCTCTGCCCTGCGCTATGATTGGTGGACGTGCTTACGTGTATGAACTACTAGCAAATCCGGAGGAAGGAGGGCGGGTCTTGTCTGAGTAGAGGTGTGGAAAAAAACGCTATAACGAAAAGCTCATCATCAGACATAAACATAAAGAATTTATCATTTATTCTCCTTATAAGGTAGGTATGCATCTATTACTTCAGTATTCGAGTCAGCGATGAAGATTTGTGTCAGTTTGCACAGCAAAACTGACGAGACGCTGAACAAAAAGCCCGTTTGTTTATGAATGTCAGCTGTTTGTCAGTCTGTTTTTAGCTAACGTTAGCGTGGCTTAGCTTAGCTTGGCTCAGCTAGCGTTCGCTCGCAAACTGGCGCTGATTCTTTTAGTTTCGCTGTCCATTATCGAGAGATTCTCCTGAGGTTAGACTTTGTCTGAAAGTGTCTAATTATTGTTCGCCAATCCTATTGTCTGGCTTTAAGTCACGAAGCTGAAGTCAGCTTCCCATTTCCCAGCGTCTTGTTCGAATTGTCCCGTTCCACCTTAAGTGGTGCAGCAGTTACATTCAGACACTTAACTGCTGCACCACTTAAGGTGGAACGGGAAAATTCAAACAAGAAGCTGGCGAATGAAAAACCAATTTCAGCCTCGATGGTAAGACATGAATCAGTAGAAACACCAGCTAATACATTTTTACCTTGCGTGTTTTGCTTCACGTCCCTCATATTTAGGTTCACGGGCGGCTAAATCTATTGAGCGTCTTAAAGGGGAATTCCACCAGCTTTTCAAAATTCATGTATAATGAATGGGTTAAGATGTTTATAAAGTCATTCAGGATGGTTTGGTATGAAATGCTCCGTTCTTAAAGCGCCCTCACAGAGTCAGGTTAAAAGCGTGTGGACGTGCTGCCTGAGGCCTGACACATTGTTTTTACGATAGTCCTGAGAGGGTTTTCTAAAAGCCAGCCATACTACACGCAGGGCGTGGTAAGGCAAAAAGTAGTGCCCAAGGATTTTTTTTGAGATTTACCACTACTTTGCCATCAGTATGACGTACAAATTTCAGAAGACACTTGTAGGTTCACTGGTGGTTTTGGATAGTAACTAAAATGCCTATATTTATGTTGTAGACATTGCGACACCTGATTTCGTTCACCACCACTGTAAAAAAAAATCTTAAGTTTTTTTTTACATTTAACCATCACATCAAACCATTTTGAATTATTTTGTATTTTGTATTTATTTATTTATTTTTACAATTTTGCCAAACAGCGTGGATATTAGTATGTGCCATATATCTAAAGTTCAGAATATTATGATTTGTAATTACACTGTGTCCAAAAGTATTCAGACACCCCTTCTAATTAATGAATTCAGCTACTTAAATGTGCACTCATTGTGGATAAAGGTGCTCACAGCTTGTAAAACCTTCATAGAAAGGCATTGCTGAAAGACTGGGATACTCTGGAGCCTAAGGTCACCATGCTCAGTGACCTTAGCAGCAGCTAGAGGGGTATAAAGCCACCCAGCCTTGGGCTGTGGAGGAGTGGAACTGTGTTTTCTGGAGTGATGGAGCTCCATCCAGTACCTTTGAGATGAGTTGGAGTGATCCAGAACTGAGCATCCAACATCAGTACCTGACCTCACTAATGCTTCTGTGGTCGAATGCAGTCAAGTCCTCACACCAATGTTGCAAGGCTTTTAAAGAAGAGCAGAGTTTTAGAGTTATCCCTAATTATGCTCCCTTAATACCCTTAATTTTAGAAACTGTAGTTGAGTAGGTGTCTACAAAATTTTGGAGACGTGTGTCCCTTGTTCCCTTGTCCTGCTCCTGTAGTTCCCCTGACCTGCACTTTTAGGTCAGGTTTCTTTGATGGGGATTAAGCCGAGTACTGGACTACACAGAGTTTTGAATGGAGATTTTCCTCTGAAAAAAAAATGTAGTCCATGACTAGGCTTAATCCTGTCTAGGAAAGAGGCTCATAGTGTTTTTCCCACTCGAATGTACCTGATGCAGTTTGTCAGCTTATTACCAAAATTTTTAGGAGGTAAAATTTGGTCATAGAGAGGGGAAACACTAAAATATGCTGTGTAGGGCGACTAAGGCCAGGAATGTGAAACACTGCTTTAAAGGGAACCCTGATTTGATTTTGTCTTTCAGTGCACCTGAGTCGCAGCCCTGCATTCCAAAAAGGAAGACGATTATTTCACCATGAACTCCGACGTGGATGGTAAGAGCGCCAGTTAGGTTGCTTTAAGTAGGTTGTGGAACCTAGTTGAAGAACTAGGTGGTCCATAGAAAGCCCACTGTATTTCACAAAATTCCTGGCTTTTACAGGCGGGATAATAAAAAATGAACAAGTTCTCAAAGATGTGCTGTATTTCAGGTGACATGGAAAATCAGGTTGAGCTGGAGGAGAAGACAAGGCTCATAAACCAGGTCCTGGAGCTGCAGAACACTCTTGAGGGTAAAAGAGACATGAGAAATGTCAAAATTGTAAAGTTCATGTCCGCAGTTTAAGGCCTTGCTTTGCTTCAGCTCCGTTTGAAGGCTGGAATTTGTTGAAACATCTCAGATGCTCAGCTGATGCCTATAAGGTGTACCCTGTTCTCTCTTTTTCAGACCTCTCTGCACGGGTGGACGCTGTGAAAGAGGAGAACCTGAAGCTTAAGTCAGAAAACCAGGTTCTGGGTCAGTACATAGAGAACCTCATGTCCGCGTCCAGCGTGTTTCAAACCACTGACTCCAAAAGCAAACGGAAGTAAGGGAGAACCCCCCTCTTCCCCTACTATGTAGAGTCAGAAACCCTCTGCCATCTCAGCACAGTTTACTTTATTTGCCCTTTTTAGTTCTACCCACGTGCAGCTAAAATGGCTAATGTTTACATTTGCTTGGTGTGTGTTTCTGTCACATGAATCCCAATTTTACTTTATAGGTTTCTTTTAATGCTACTTAACGTAGTATATTATGTGCTGCAAATGTCTCTTAACGTAAGGGATCTTTTTAATTTAAGAAGCTGTTCTATCCAGTGACCACAGGGGCAGCTTTTGAGGATCATATTTTTTTGTTTACTTATTTTTCATTTATATGTTCTATCATAGTTTTTTTGCCTTATGTTAGGGCAGAGTATTAAGAGAAACAACAAGAACTAATTTCAGATGACTAAATGAACTCCATGAACCTGTGTTTTATTTTGTGTTAGTGTTTTGTAATTTATTTTGAGCTATTTTACTTTTGTAAAATGGGAACACAACTGTGATGTGGCCTTTAAAACTGTCTGCTGCTGTACTGCCTGTCTGTCAACATATATTACAAGTAACCTGATCAATTAGGTAACAGTGATTCAGGTCACTCTGTTCAGGGAATGAAATTTGTGACTCTTTCCTGGTGCTTTTCACAGCAGACTTTTCGAGGTCTACATCACAGTTGTGTGCGCTCCTTCAACCCCTGAGCAGTATTTAGCGTTTGTGTAACTTTTAGTATTGTTTAGTATCTTTTAGTGCCTGTTTTAATAAATATGTGTTTAATTTGCCTTTGAATGAGTCCTCGCAATGATAATCCCTGTATGTGTGTCGCGCCTTTTGAGTCTTCATTCAGTCCCCTCATCTCACCTGGGCGCTGGGTACCTCCAATACAGGGCTTACAGTGCTTGCATAGAGTCCTATGCAGAAGTTTGGGCACCCCTGGTCGAATTACATGTTTTGTTGATTTTCTAAGTTAAAGTAAGTTAATGCATCCTCTATAGAGAACACACTTCTGCACATGTTTATGCAGTTATTCTTTATTTGCTGAGTTTTAACTATTGGGACAAAAATATAACATAAAATGTGACCTGTGTAAAAGTTATGGCACATTTTATATGTTATGTTTTCCAGTATGTTCAATTCAAATAAGTAAAAATAGTGCACTAAAATTTGCAGATAAATGCCATATTTAAGTAGAGGGTCCCAGTAGAGGATGCGTTCACTATTCACTTAGGAAAAAAAAGATGTAATTTGCCAGAAGGTTCAAATTTTGCATATGACTCAACAGATGTGTGCGCTGCACAGCTTGGCGTTTTCAGTGATCCATCGCATCCAGCTCAGCTCTGAAATAGCTGATGAATTAGCTAGTGCTGGGAAAACTTGCATCAAGGCTGCTCAGAGACCCTGAAGGTCCACCATCTTACAGAATATATTAGGGTTGACTCAATCAAATCTGCAACTGAACCAGGCATGTTTTAATGGATTGGTATTGGCTATATTAAGTATGATATAACACATATTTTCCTCAGCTTGCAGCAGTGAGAAATGTTTTAAGAAGATAGTCATTCAGAGTAGTGTGAATTATTGCACTGTAGAGAAACCTACCAATTTAGATTTTCTTTACAGTGGTGGTGATAGGAACCAGGCGTCTCTGAAAGCTCCCTCACAAAACGTTGTTACATGAGATGATTATGAATTACTCTGTTTGATGTCTGAAACATTTTAATGTATATATATATATATATTTATATTATAATTTTTGAGGTAAGAATTTGGCCTAAAATGTTTTTAAAATTACATGCAGTGTGAAGACATATGTGCTGGACAAAATAAGAGCTTATTGTTTTCAGATCTACCACTACACCGTTATCAATATTACATGTAAAAACTCAAAAGGCAGGTTCACTGGTTGTTTGGATAAATAGTTAGCATTAAATGACTAAATGTGCGTCGTAGACATGCCAACCCCTGGTTCCTATCACCATTATTATAATGAAAAAAAAAATGGCAGGTTTCTCTGCAATGTACCATTTCACACCAAACCACTCTGAATGACTTTGTTCACCGCTTATATCTTAATAATTGAATTATGCAGAATTTTTGGGAAAATTCTCTTTTAACAAAACAGTTTAACATGAAAAAGTAGTCAAAAAAAAACCCCAAAACAAAACATTAATTTGTATAGAATTGCACACAGGCTACTAAAAAGCCTAACAATGAAGTGCATTTGGCTGTAGTTTTAATTGACAGCATACATATTTGCATATATTAGCATATTTTAGCTGGATTGTTTTTTAATAATATTTAAGTACCACTGTCTGTATTATCTAGTATCTACGTACTTATATCAATACAAAATAATCATTAGGGCACCTCTAGAATTTATTCCTAACTTCTTGGACATCTGAATATTAGAGGTAAATTTTATTTTGATAGTCCGCTTTAGATGCTGACAAATTAACAAACTATCTACACTGCAAAAATGGTATTTTGTCAAGTCAAATGATATTAAATCTAGTCAATATATCTAGCATTTCCCACTTTTAGATGGTTGTGCACTTATTATATTACCTAGTTCATTTCCAGAAATTTTTACTTGTTTTAGGTCATTTTATTGACATGTAAGTAAAATTTTAATTTCATTTTACTTGATAAAATACTTAAAACAAGCAAAAATCTCTAGAAATAAGCTAAATAATCCTAAATTAAGCTTACAACAATTTCAAGAGGGAAAAAAAAAAATTTTGATTTCTTAACTATTTAAGATAATTTTACTTGGCAACATACCTTTTTTTGTAGTGGGGTGAAACTCAGCAACAGTGTGAAGTTTGGTTATAGTTAACATAATCTATTGCATTCAACTTACTGAAGGTAAATACATATTTTATAGATACTTAGTTGAATGCTACAGTGGACCATCAAAAAAATGATATTATTGAATTATAGTAGCGGCTGTCACTCTGGCGCTAACCTGTGCAGTGTTTAACTCATTTGGTTTAGAACTTCATGAAACACCCTGGAGGAGTGAGGCTGTGTATTTGCCTCTGTCTACTCATTACATGAGTGTGGAACTGAATTGGCCGTAGTAGAGATTTATAGATGCACCCTTCCTGCTCCCTCCCTCACCTCCACCTTAGTGCTTCACACTAAACCTCCACTTCCATCTCCGTTTCGCTCTTCCACAGGACTTCCAAAGGTGCTCGGAAGGAGAAATAAGACCACTTGGTATCTGCAGCTTTTGGCTGTGAAGTAAGCTGTTATCATAGAACCAGTTGCATATAGTGTTACAGAATAACAACAACAAAGGCTTAACATTATGACGGACACTTTCACAATGTCTCAAATGACTGGTGGACTGTTTGCGTTTGCAAATGAACTGCAGGTGTTTCAAGTGTCCTGGAAACAAATGGGGAATTATGATTGGCAGCTTCTGTCACCAAGTTCAAGGCAAGCCAAGCCAGCATCAAGCAAACCATTTACTGTTAATTTACAAATATATATAGTCAAAAACTCATTTTAATCATCCAGTACAGATAACGTCAGGGCTGTGGAAGTGATGTGGGAATGAATGGTAATGGTAAAGCTTTAAGCGTCAGTCTGGTGTTGAGCGTTATGGTTGATATGAATGTATCTGATCTATCAATAAATTCCATAATAAGAAAAATACATTGTGTTTCTAGGACAAGTCAGGAAATTATTTATATATAACATTTGGGGTTGTTCAGTAGTGGGAGAGCATTAAATAAAGAGAACAAAACCATTAAAAATAAACATTAAAAAGTGTATGTAATGGAGTACTTCATTTAAAAGGTGATTCATGTTTCCTTTCAGTAGCCAGTAAGTTTGTTCTCGGTCGCGCTCCTTTGACGTGGCTGCTCTAAAACACCAACCTAGCTTAAAATCAGGTATTAATCAAGCGATTCGTGTGCTGAGGCAGGTGCGGCAGACGGGTACATCAAGGAAAACCACAAACATGTGAAAGGTTTTGGGTCCCTAGAGTGTCCACCTACACCAACCCTTCCTCTTACACTGTTGTGCTTCAGTGATTCGATGCTTCTTTTTGTTTTACTTTATTACAGTTGCTGTGCTCATTTCAAGAACTTTCCATTCAGTCATTCTTCAAATAAAGCTGTGCAGTTGGCATAGCACACACTTATAAATGCCATCTAGCCATCCTATGTGCCTAACTATGCAAAAACTGCTGAAAAGAGACAAAGATCTCATTTCATTTGGGAACATGTCCACTGAGAGATGCAAAGTGAATGCTGCTTGTCCCTGGAGTGTCGCTAGTGGATGCCTCCTGACCAGCAGGGTGTGCTGTTGTGCTGAGAGCCGATCCTGCTCTCTGCTTTCTCCCCTCTTCACTGCTCATCAAACTTTAATGAAGATCTGTCAAAGAGAGAGAGGAAGTGACTCTTAACCAAACCTTAGCTCCAATGACCACAGTGCTACATCTATACACTCACATTTTTACAATAAGGCTCAGATTCTGTTCCCCTCTGAGTCCCTGAAGAGGCTTCTGTGGAATCGGACAGGCCTTCAGGTTTTGCCGGCACAGTTCAAAAGTACATAATGAACCAGGAACTGAAGTAATGCTTCTGGGCAGTGATGCCTTTTAAACAGCTTCTTGATGACTGAAATACCACAAGTGTGGACGATCCAGTTGCACCCTGACTGCATGCCTCGCGTTGGTTACCATGCAGCTAGAATAACCTGATTTTCTGGTAAAGACAGACCACATTCTAGAATGTCTGTAATGGAGTGTGAACACATGCACACAGTAACTCCACACAGCCTCGTTTTATTTGAAAGACCCGTTCTGTGAATTGCAGAAAGGTTTTCGATGCAATTTTTTAACAAAAAAAAGGTTCATATCATACATTTTTCGGTTTTATTTTTGAGATCCTCTTATAACATTCATGCGGGTTTATGTATCTACAAGAGATATAATTCGTTTTTACAATTTTCCAACCTCTGTTTATCCTTTTGAATTAAACAGGCTGTTCTGTTACTGTGCCTTAAAGATATATATCTATATCTATATGTATATCTATATCTATATA